>VZUA01060047.1:2361-15908 GCA_013401035.1 Horornis vulcanius | reverse complement strand
TTTGAAGAGTGATTATTCTTGAAAGACTTCAATTTTTCAAACTTGTCCTTTCAGAAAAAGCTGTGGAAATAAATGAGAACACCAAGGGCTAAACAACACTTGGAGCTTTACAACAATGATCTCCAGAAAGGAGATGCAATAGCCCAACACCTTGCCTATTGCATTTACAATTACAAGAATCTGCAGGTTTCCTCATATCACTGTAGGCATTTAGGGGCTTGCTTCATGTGAAATCCTATTCATAACACTCAATGTGCTCCTGAGAAGAATCACTCTCTAGACACCAATGTACCTTTTTGTAACTTTTCTATTTAATAAAAAAAGAGACAGCTTCAATTAGTGAGGAATGTTCCATATAAATTAGATTATTTTAAAAGGTCCAGCATTATTAAAAGATACTTTAAGTAAATGAACATTTGTCACTTCAGCAACATTTGTAACCTTTTAGTTTTCCTTTTTTTTTTTTTAATTTTTGTACCTGGTCACTTATTTTGTATGAGTCAAAGCTACACTCATAATTTCTCATTGCAGCTAAGAGAAACTATGCCTGCTGAGAAGATGAATAAGAAATATTCAGTATTTATGATCCCACTGCCACTAGCCAGCTATGTGGATGCCTAAACTTGCCCCACAGAATCCATATGTTGTTGATCCCCAGATCAATATAAATGGGAGTGACTCCACGGAAGGGCAGAGAAGGGCCCAGTATAGAACAACAACTCACCTCACTGTCTTGCCAGAGGAAATCAGCACTTTGTGCCCTGGTGATGCACAGACAGCCCAAGCTCCAAGAACTGAATGGCCAGCCCAGCCAACATGAACCATGCTACCTGTTTGGAGATGAAATCCCAAACCTTGCTGTCAGCAGAGAAGGAAAAGCAATTTCTTTCCTAGCAGCTTCCTCTCCTCTCCTCTTCCATTCTTTTGGCCTCCAATCAGCACCAGGACATGAACATTTCCTTTCCTCTTATTCCCTAAAGGAATATTTAACTTGCATTTTAGCAAAAAGCTTTTATTATTATATACAGATTTATCAGTGAAACCCTTCAGGGGGAAAGCTTTTGTCATCCGTGAAACTGCAGCACAAAGAAACCTGCCCTTATCTTATTAATTACTCCAGTGTCTCCCCAAATCCTATCAAGCTGCTTGTTATTAATCAGTTAGAACAGTGTTGCCTGTATGGCAATATAATATATGCTAGGATGAGATCTGTTTAGAGAACTGCAGCTTTGGCACTGAGCAGGGGGGTGCTGATGCCAAGAGGAGTAGGTTTGCTACAGTCTATCAGCCTGATCAGGGGCCAGCAGACACCTGAGATTTCAGGCTTTGGATCCAGAGGGCTGTGGATGTCATGGCCCCATCTACCTTTTCCACATTCTCCCTAAAATAATAGCATATTTTGAACAGCCTTGAGCTCAGAAGAAAAGGTTTTGGGATAGATGTGGATATAAGTCTGTTGGAGGTATCAAACACTATGGTGCACACTTGATGTCCCACTAAAAGAAGGAGGTTCTTCTACCTGCCCCCTGTATCCCAGCCTGCAGAACTGAGAAAATCTTATGACCAAGTTTTTTTTTACTGTCACCACTCTGAAGTATCTCCATGACAATATATGGATAATGTAAGGGTGAAAAGTTATTCTATCAGTCTTATTCAACCAGGAACTTCTCTAGTGGAAGCTGAGAAATTCACTAAAGAACTTTACTGATCCAAAGGCACAAATTACTGCTAATGCAGTAACCAGTGGCATGGCCTCTCTTCTCAGAGAAGTGTGAGCAAGCTCCTCTCCGATGGGTTAGTGCCAGGGTCTTGACTTAATTCTTTAAGCAAACTCCTGCTTAAGGCAAGTGAGAATTTGCTCTGAGAAAAGCTGCAGCAATGAAAACAGAGAGCAAAGTAAATCTGCAGCATGCCTCTGAAAGTCAAGTGTTTACTGAGGAAAAAACTACTCACATTGATGAAGAAACTTGAACAATAAAGTTTTGCTAGAAAGTAATTGTGATTTTTTTTCCAAGCATAAAAATAACAGTCTAAACCAGAACTGTTTTCTTGGGGTGGAGGTGAGGAGATATATAAGAAACAAGAGAAGTGTTATGTGATCTTTCTCTTGAGACAACCTTCTATTTTGTGGCAACCAGGAGCTCTAAGTGAAGATGCAGCTGAATGCATTCTTCTTTTCACAAGGATGTCAAAACACATTGCTAACTATGGCAGGTCAAGTTTCATAGCCAGGCTTGAAATTATTACTATTGCTATTTACAGGTCATGAAACTGAGACATGAGAGATGAAGGACTTGCTTACAGCCTGTTAGAGGCAACACTGAGGAGGAAATCCAGGAAATCTTGTGGCTCATCATCTGCTTTGTGCATAATTTCATTTTCTTTCCCCAAAAGGCAATGCAATGTTACAGGTATACTGCCCTTAATGAATATGCTGCAACAATAGCCCACAGTAATCTCACCACAGTCTTTGGCCTTATTTTCTTCAATGATCAACATTACCTCCTTCATTTTACACATTACTCCATTCCCATTTCAGTTACAGTATTTCCAGTCTGAAAAGACACTGATTTTGCAAGACAAAAAATAGAAGTAATTCTGCTGACTTCAAATACAAGCTGGTCTTAGTCTATTTTAATGAAGGAAGAATGCTGGCTAGATTTATAGCGTTATCCTCTATTCAAGGTGTGCTGTGGGATCTTAAATATCCATCTGGACAGGACATGGAAAGAGCAGATGGGACTTCAGTTTAGCGTTTATTCTAGCAGCAGAATTCAGGGAGGCAGCGAGCCTCTGAGTCCAAGCCCCAGCCCTACCTTACTAAAACCTAAGCTGACCTTCTAGCCAAGGAGTAAAATTACTGTTGAGTCAGATGTATAACAATGCAGAGGGAGATGGCAATGGCTCATAAATCTGTTTTGTATTTTACCATGCCATTAAACTGCTCATAATTAGGACAAAGCACAGGATGAAACCCTAGGCAGGCACTGATGCTGCCCTTATTACCTGAGGATTGATTCTCCTCTCGCTCACTCTGGCGTTACATCCGTGATTTGCTGGTGTTCCTCTGGTTTACTTTGCTGCAGTGAGGGTATGAATCTGGCCCAGAGCTCTAATATCCATTCTAATTTAATTTGTGCCTCTGTCTCCACATGGGAATTCTCATCTAGACATAGCCCCCTCTGGGCCCTGTGCTATTTCCAAATATAGGACCCTTTCCCATTTGTTCTGGATTGAGTGGGAAACCCACCTAACTCTATCCATTTACATTACTTGATACATGTTTTAAAGTTAGATTTAAGATCTTCCGTCTGCCCACAGTCAATTTTAAGTACATTGCATGTTTTATTATTTTGTGTCGTTTTCTTGCACATAAATCAATATATAATGAAACTAAGCACTTTTACACTTGCTAAGGCATTGTGCAGACATTAACTCTTCTAGGCCCCAGGAGGTGAGTAAAATAGAGAACATTACTAGCTTCTCTATCTAGGTCTATCCTGTGCATTCCACAGACAAATAAATACACGTTGGATTTTACAGACAGACAAAATGAGGCTGGGATATTAAAGAGCAAACTGTACTAGGACAAGGAAGAATATGACCCAGAGAAATCAGCATGCTTTTCTGGCTGCTGAAAAGTGCAGATAACCCACACCCCTGTATACCATGAAACTGAGCTCTCAGCATCTGACTTTGGATACAAGTTAGATGCAGAGCCAAGGCCAATGGATTTATGATCCATGATGATCACTTCCTAATTTTACCTCACGAGGGATATGCCTTCAGAAGGCAGACAGCTCAGAAGATTTATGGAGATGATTGCTTTTCTTTGGGGCCTATGCCAAATGTTCTGGTGTGTTAGGCTAGAGATGGAGATGTAGTGATTTGCCCAAGGTAATGCAACAGAACAGGCCAAGGACCTGAATCCCAGAGGTGCTCCAAGTGCAGGGCAGCACTATTGCAGTGGTGTTCTCTTCTTCTACTGATCAACAGATTCACCTCATGTATGTCCTTAAACTCTAGAAACAAAAAACCTCTGAAATGAACCATTCCCCTATTCCAGCAACCCCAGCTGTCACAGATGACACCCCAGACCAACATCATTCCATGAGTAAATACCCGGGAATGTCTAAGGAACAAACCTGTGGGGGTAGGGAGGAAACAAAGTCATGGCATAACCTCAGCTGAGCATTTGTTACCAAATCCCTTTATGCCCTGCCAGAGAATATGGGCTTGCTGGAGCCTGAAGCTCACACCACAGCAGCTCACAGTTGTTAATTCTAAAGAACCAAGCTCAAACCCTGCTGTCTTGGCCAGGATGGAGGCCAATCACAACACGAGGCAAATCCTTTTAATATGTTGCATATCACTGCAGTAATCCAAGACAAATCTCAGAAAAGAATGTGACTTTTGCAAGAGTATTTTTGTCACTGAAAAAATTAGTCTAGCAAAGAAACAGCAAAGTTATCTTAGCAGCATTCAAGTTGCCCATCAGCCTTCAAGTGAGAATCCCTGAGCAGGAGCCTGAGGAGGCCACAGTGTCCATGCAGATGCCTGGGAATGCTGCAGATCCTGCTGACCTTTCCCACACAAAGGCAGAGAACTACAACTACACCACTCAGCACCAATGCAGAGTTTACTTTCCTGTTCCAGGAGACCAACTCCATTTGTTGTGAAGACCTTACACACATGTGCACAGATTCTTTATAGCCCTATCTGACTTCTAAGGTCCAATGACACATGCTGAAAACATCTGCAAACTTCTCATTTTGCTACCATCAAGCTTAGAAATACACTCTCTTAAAACATAAAAGCTGAGGTTCAAATGATTCTACCAATTTAAGGAAAACATTAAATATTTCCAGACATAGTAAAATGCAGTGTGGTGATAAGAAGTCCCTGCAGCATTACCATTGAGGGCAGAATGACTGGAAGGTGAGCTAGTGGGAAAAAACCTGGGAATGCTTGTTGACAGCAGCTGAACACGAGCCCAGGTGTGCCCAGGTGTGCCCAGGTGGCCAAGAAGGTCAATGGCATCCAGGAGTGTATTACAAACAGTGCTGCCAGCAGAACCAGGGATGTAATAAACCCTCTGTACCTGGCACTGGTGAGGCTAGCCTGGAGCCCTGTGCCCAGTTCTGGGCCCCNTGGGAAAAAACCTGGGAATGCTTGTTGACAGCAGCTGAACACGAGCCCAGGTGTGCCCAGGTGTGCCCAGGTGGCCAAGAAGGTCAATGGCATCCAGGAGTGTATTACAAACAGTGCTGCCAGCAGAACCAGGGATGTAATAAACCCTCTGTACCTGGCACTGGTGAGGCTAGCCTGGAGCCCTGTGCCCAGTTCTGGGCCCCTCACTGCAAGAAGACATTGATGTGCTGGAGCCTGTCCAAAGAAGGGCAAAGGAACCGGGAAGGGTTCAGAGATAAGTCCTATGAGGAGCATCTGAGGGAGCTGGGGGTGTTTATTCTGGAGAAAAGGAGGCTTGGGAGGGGCGTTATTGCTCTCTACAGTCCCTCAAAGGAGGTTGTAGCCAGCTAGGAGTGAGCTTCTTCTCCCTGGTAACAAGCAACAGGAGAAGAGACCATGGCTTCAAGCTGTTGCCAGGGGAGGTTCAGGTTGGACATCAGGAAGAATTTCTTCCCAGAAAGGGTCGTTGGGTATTGGAAGGGGCTGCCCAGGGATGGAGTCACCATCCCTAGAGGTTTTCAAGAAATAACTGGACGTGGCACTTAGTGACATGGTCTAGGTGTGACGAGGTGATTGATCAAAGGTCAGACATGATGACCCTGGAGGTCTTTCCTAACCTAAATAATTTTGTGATTCTGTGTGAATATTGTGAGAAGTCAATTCCTATGATTGCTCATTAAATAACTTACACCAAATCCTGACTCAGTTGCCAAGAAAGTGCTATAGATCTCATCAGAAATTTCCACTTACCTAATGAAGGCAGGAAATCAGCCCTCTTTCACCTGGGGCAATCCACAGCATTCCCTGGTTTTCTCCTTTCCATTACACAGTAGAGAATTGTTCCAATGGAATAGGTGGATTCTGGCTCCTTTAAACATGTTCTCAGGGTATTAAAGTTCAAAAGCTGGAAAAAAAGTGATTTTAAAACATACTAAATAAGATGCAGATTGCAAAAATCTCTGAATTAGAAGAATGTCTTACAAATGAAAATATGCAGATGAAATCTGTAATGAACAAAAAAGTAATTTAAATTGTTCCCTGAGGAAAATAACCAAAAGCATATCTTCTTAAAACAGCAAAGAAATTCCTAGAACAAAGAACAATTTACCTTTTTCTTTTTTTGGAAAACAAAACTGCAGTTCACGCACTGCAGAATTGTTTACTCTGTTAGCCATTCTGGAAAGTAAAGTCAGTACTTGACACAGGATCTGAAGCGATCAGTACAGCCCTAATTTCTAATGTCTGAACTCTTAGTTTTTTAAATTCTAAATGAAAATTCTGAAAACCCTTAATAGTATCTAACACTTCCACAACACTTTTCGCCATTAAGTCTTAAAATACCTTCCAAAGGTTGGAGATATTATCTTCATTTTAAGAAAAGGCAAACAAGCATGGAGAGCCAATTTGCCCAGACCCACCAAGCAGACTGGGAGCAGACACAGAGCAATGATCCATCCTCCTGTGTGTTCTAGTCCTGAGGAAATTAGCATTCCTTTTAATTGCATTTTTATTTCCTTTTAGAGAGCACATAGGAATATCTGGAAATTTAGTAGCAATTTTTAAAAGCGCTTTTGGGGAAAAGAAGATTTTAGTCACTCATTATGTGACTAAATTAATGCACATAGAAACACACTCTTATGAATATAAAACATGGCATACATCCACATTCTAGGGTATTTAATATTTGCTCTGAAACTCTGAATCAGATCAAATCCCTCAGCCCAATATTGTTTACAATTTATTTCAACTTCAATTTATGAGACAACACAGAGGTTCTCTTCTGTTTATAAGAGGCTGTGCCGTACTGATGCCACCTTCAATACAACTTTTGTAGTCCTCTGCCACATAAAGTTCCTGATACTTTCTGAATATTAGTATCTTCCTATCCCTGCTCTGAAGGGGTAGCTGAATCAGTTTCACAGTATGTTTCAAAGCAAATATTTTACACAACAATAATTTCGGAGCTTTTCCTTACCACTTTAATTCTGTCTCAAGCTTAATTCAGGAACTTAGCAACATCCATTGATTATCTGGTTACCGAGTCGCTTTCCATACATTCATATATGCAGGTGTTATTATATACATATTGAGCTACAAATCAATTTCACAAGCATTTCTAGGCTTAGAACATAAACTCCTCTGCAAATTAGAACTTTGGGCAACACGACAAGGCAATGTTGAAGCAAAAGAATACTCATCACACAAATTAAAATTGCCAGCAGCTAATTGACCCTTCTATTTCCCTTTGAGTCACAGAGATGGGAAGCATATGCTCCCTGAAACATTCCCAGCTTGAGAACAGGCACACTCCTGACACAGGAAACAGCTAACCCATGTATTACTGTCTGGAGTAGTAGTAGATATTTAACACCTTGTACCAGAAG
Source organism: Horornis vulcanius (assembly GCA_013401035.1). Taxonomy (NCBI): domain Eukaryota; kingdom Metazoa; phylum Chordata; class Aves; order Passeriformes; family Scotocercidae; genus Horornis; species Horornis vulcanius. The sequence goes on along the minus strand of VZUA01060047.1, from coordinate 8,334 downwards.
AAAACAGAAAAACATTTTACCAGGTGGGAGAGCTGGGGTATGTAGACGAGGTATAATTATACTCACTGGAATTTGGCCAAAAAACTTGATCAAATACACCCAACAGCCTCATTAAAGCTTTAAACAATTGCAGGTACTTTTCTTTTTGATCTTTGGTAAAGACAGTGCCTTGTCCATGTGTATAATAACACATCGATAGGGTCTCTGAAGCTTTCAGGGGAGTTTTAAGTGTGTTTTATAGGTATAAGCACAGACAAATATTTGAAGCAAGAGCATCAGTAGAATCTATTTAACACACATTTGCATAAATATACAGCCATTTGCATCAGATTACACCAANGTGAGGGGAGCAGAGTCCCTCAGAGATGTGGAGAGGGTCCCATCACAGTGAGGGGAGCAGGGCCCCTCAGAGATGGTGAGGGGGTCCCGGCACAGTGAGGGGAGCAGAGTCCCTCAGAGATGTGGAGAGGGTCCCATCACAGTGAGGGGAGCAGGGCCCCTCAGAGATGGTGAGGGGGTCCCGGCACAGTGAGGGGAGCAGAGTCCCTCAGAGATGTGGAGAGGGTCCCATCACAGTGAGGGGAGCAGGGCCCCTCAGAGATGGTGAGGGGGTCCCGGCACAGTGAGGGGAGCAGAGTCCCTCAGAGATGTGGAGAGGGTCCCATCACAGTGAGGGGAGCAGGGCCCCTCAGAGATGGTGAGGGGGTCCTAGCACAGTGAGGGGAGCACAGTCCCTCAGAGATGGTGAGGGGGTCCTAGCACAGTGAGGGGAGCACAGTCCCTCAGAGATGGTGAGGGGGTCCTAGCACAGTGAGGGGAGCACAGTCCCTCAGAGATGGTGAGGGGGTCCTAGCACAGTGAGGGGAGCACAGTCCCTCAGAGATGGTGAGGGGGTCCTAGCACAGTGAGGGGAGCACAGTCCCTCAGAGATGGTGAGGGGGTCCTAGCACAGTGAGGGGAGCACAGTCCCTCAGAGATGGTGAGGGGGTCCTAGCACAGTGAGGGGAGCACAGTACCTCAGAGATGTGTAGAGGGTCCCATCACTCTCAGGGGAGCAGAGTCCCTCACAGACAGTGAGAGGGTCCCATCACCGTGAGGGGAGCAGAGCCCCTCAGAGACAGCAAGAGAGTCTCGGCGCCGTGACTGGAGCAGGCCCTGAGAGATGGTGAGTCTTGGCACCACAAGAGAAAGAGAGCCCTGAGGGGATCAGCCCCTGAAAGGGTTCAGTCCCAAGAACTGAGAGGAAAGTCCCTTGAAGGGCGGAGCCTCAAGGCTGCAAGTATAGTAGTTTCTCAGAGCAGGAGTTCTGAGGTGAGCAGGTTTCAGTCCTCTAAAGTGCAGCCGTACAGGAATCATCTGAATGGAAGATGGAGCGTGTGGAGGTACCTTGTGACAGAAGGGGAACTGGTCAAACTTGTCTGAGTTTTGCAGTGCTGGGAGGAAGAAGAGCCAGAGAAGGGCAGGTAGCACAGCCAGGGTGGGCTTTGGAAGGGCGGGGAGCACAGCCAGGGTGGGCTTTGGAAGGGCAGCTCCATGTCCTCAGGTGGGCTTGGTATGTGAAAGGGAGTAAGGCCCTGGCTGGGAAGCTTTGTTCAGGGCCTTTGAAAGTGGAAAGGCAGGAATCTGCCTGAGGGAAGAAACGACAACCCACCCCTTCTGAAGGGTAGCTGCTCTTCTTGTGGAAACTAGACAGCGATCCTATCCCCCAGGAGTGTCTGCTGAGGTTCACCTGCAGACAAGCCAGCTGCTCTGTGATCCCTACCCTGCCCTGCCTGAGGGTGTTCCTGTAGCCCAGCTGGTCAAAGCCATGCACTGTCTGGTCTCACTTTGGATTTGTGGGGCAGGTGGGAGGTCAAGAGAGGCCCTGCCATGCACCTGGATGATGGGGCCAGTACTTGTTTGTGAGAAGTGTTCCTGTTTGAACTGCAGGGCAATGAGAAACCCCAGCACTCTGCTCCTGAGAAAGCTGTTCTGGAGGCCAGTTGATGGGAAATGTCATGACTGGGAGGAAAATGAATGAGGTAGGCTGTGGTCAGCAGGATGCTGATCATTCTGAGCAAAATGATCTTTAGGGTTACAGTGGTATCTCTAGGGATGCTGCACTGAGACAACAAAGTAGCTCTGGGCTTGTTCCAGTGTGATTAAGATCTAAATGTCAAAAACAATGGGTTTGTGGTTAAGGCGTAGGACAGTGGCTCAGCAACTGTGGCTTCAATCCTTTCTCCCTGATTGGCACTTTAGACAAACTGGAGGAAGACTGTTAATTTATCTGTGTTTGACTTGCACACCTGCAAAATTTTTACTATGCCAGTTAAATCAGTGATGTTTCTTCCTCCCTAATTGTACCAGTCCCAGTGCAGTGTTGATCAGCTGTTCTCAGTGTACTTCCAAGGGGGCTAAATTTACTGAGGAGATAAGTCACTTGGGCAAACAAGGCTTTATAAGTTACAATTTTGTTTAATTGTATATGTTTGTTTTGTAAGATATGAAAGTGAGAAAATGGAAAAAACATATATATATATATATAAATTCTTAAAATGGAAAAGTTCTCAAAACCTTGTACTAGGGGGCAATAGATATTTAAATGGCACTGTTGAATAATATTAAAAATAGTTTCAGTACTCATGGCCTGTAAAAGTCTCTCACAACCCTGCAAATGATTTCTCTCTGTACTGGTTTTGTCCTTTTTCCATTCAATGAGCAATGATTATTTCCCATGCTTTTACATGGAGCTGAAATTAGCTTGGTTATTTTTGTTTAACAACAACCACCTCAATGCATGTTGTGCTTTTTATCCTGCTAAAAGAGCTTTGTTTGTTCCCTGGCATTGGAGATGATGTCAGCAAAGCTCCTGGAAGAGTAACTGCTGTTAGCTAACTGCTGTCTGCTTCACAACCAGCAAAGGTAGGGATGAAACCAAGGTACCTTTTTGGCCCCACAGAATGTAAACTATGTTTACATTCAGTGGTGTGGCTTCATCAAAATGCAGTAGCATGAAGTAGGCATGAAGTACTTGGGATAGTTTTGAGAATTAAGTTACCCTTCTGCTCAGTAACAATAGTAGTAATATGTAAACAATTCCTGGTTTTTGTGTTCAGAGGTCCAACTTTTGAGTAAAATGCCGGAGATTGGAATATCTGAAAGGATAAACTCATTTACACAGTCTGGCAGGAGTTTGCACTTGGGGTTTGTTTTTTTCACTTCACATAAGAGCAAGAAACTATTTTTGTTTGTTTTGTTGGGAGCTTCATTCATCCATTTAGGATGTTATCAATCCAATCCATGCATCCCATTTCTACTAGAATCTGTGAGACAGGGCCTGAGAAATGAGGGCAGAAGATAAATACAGTGAAGACAGAAGAAAATGTCTTCTTTAATTCCTGCTGGCAGCAGTTCATTGTGTCATGCAGAGTGCTAAGGTCTAATTGCATAGAGATGGGCAGCCCTCATACAGGAGTTTATCTCTTTTGGCAGACGAGTAACTGGGAGAATGATGACTCCTCAACCCTGCAGTCCCATGAGCAAAAGGGGTGATTTTTATTCCTGCTATGGATTCTCAGGCTCTCTCCTTTGATGGAATCCGCATTCAGATTCTCCAGCAGTGAAGAAGAGGGCAGGTTTTTCCCTTCCAGGCTTTCATTATGTTGCAGTTTTCATGATTTTCCAGGGCTGTTGGGTTCATGAAAATTAATGCAATTCTGTTAGACTGTTTCCTTCGCTTGTGATGTGCCCTGATGCATTATGAAACCATTCAAGGGACTGAAATTTCCCTTCCACTGAGTTTGAAGAAACTGCATTTGATTTGTGCTGTTTCCGGAGACTTCCTTATGACTCCAGTATTCTCCTATGTAACCCAGCAGAATGAATTGGAGAAGTCTTCTGTGTTTGGGACCCTCCCCTCCAAATCTCATTCCCATTTGATGGCATCAACTCACTTTCTGGGAAGTGTTACATGTACTAAATAGGCAGACTTTGCAGATACGTTTGTTCTGTAAGATTTCAAAATCATATTTTGTCTTTTCTATTCCTGGGTAAGGAGATGGAAACAGACAGGGAATACTTATCAGACTGAAGTTTTCAAAGGCAACCAGAGACAAAAGCAATTGGTGCACTGATAACAGAACTGTATCTTCTCTGATGTGTGCTGTTAAGTCCTCTGGTGATGGCACCTTAGCTGATGCTAAGCTGAGTTTCAGCTGGAGGAATTTCCACTGGAGGCATGGGTTTACTCTAGTGCTTTATTGATTGCTATAAAGTAGTTCTGTATTTCAGAGAAAATCTTCTGTCAGGCACACAGAGTTTGGATTTCTTGATTATGTCATGCCTGTAAACATTGAGGAAGAGAAAAGTTGATTTTGAATGTAAAGGAACGTAAAAAATCAGGACAGAGTTTGATCACATTGCTAGAGAGGAATAGGGGTTTCATTCAGAGCTGTCAGGTAAACCCATATGAAGAGATGTTCATCCTGAATATAAGGGTGATTGGGAGCTGTGAGCTATTTTCAAAATGAGCCAGTGTCTGTGTATATACATGGCAGGCCAAGATGACCAATCCTGGAGGGCCAAATGAGTGTGATCGTATGGTTTTATTTTTATAATTTCAGTGTATGCTTTGAATATATGGGCTCCATCCAGAATTTCTTCCCTGCCTTCTGACAGTGGTGTCTAGGTGTTCAACCTGAGGGCAGTAAAAATGGGGGCACAATGCTGCCTTTTCACAGGGGCTCCCATCTTTATTAAAGAGATGCAAAGGATAAAGCATTGCTCTCTAAATCTGAAGTAGCTGACGGATGCCAGTATGTGCTGCAATCACATTCTTGATTGCATTATAGTCATACCTGAAGAGAGGAACCGGCTCAGGAGTGCCCCTGCTCCATCCTTCACATTCCAACATCAGGTGGATAAAGGGCTCTTCCAAGGACTTCTCTGCCTGACTCCTCTGCACTACTGGATTTCTGCCTACTGGTTCAGTAACCTGCAAAGATAGCCAAGGGGCAACTTACCTCCCTTCCCCTCCTCTGTTCTATCCTAATCAATTTAGGAGAATCTGTCCTTTGCTGAAAGGACAGATAAAAATTCCAGTGAGCATATCTCCTTATAAATTCAGAGATAAAGATTAAAGTGGGTAAGGGATGTCTTCCAGCACCCTCTTCAGTTTCTAGTGGTTTCCTCAACAGCCCCAAAACACTCTTGTGACTTTTCAAGTATGTAAATGAGCTAATTCCTGTCTCTTCAGGTATTTCCAAGTAGAAGTCAGGTAAGCACCACCTATTCCAGTGATTATATGCTTGTTCTCTACTGTGATCCCCTTCTCATCTGCTGGGACACCTCATACTGTTTAGCAGTGTGTGAATAGCAGGGTGCTTATGACATGCTGACATCTGCTTACATCTTGCAGCTGAAAACTCTAGTTCTACAGAGAAAATTGCTGTAATTTCAGGTATAAATGCATGGAAATTCTTGGTATCAGTACTGTACTGTCTTTATAATGGTGCCTGATGCTTTTTTTGGATGAATGGGGTGACACTGTGTGAGTAGGAAGTTGGAAGGGTTATTTGGTTCTTGAGTAAGTGGCCACTGGGTAAACTGTAGCTAAAATATCTCAGATATACATTTCTGCTGCGTGCACAAATAAAAATGCCCCAGTGGAAGTGGCAGGAAATGAACAGCTGGATAGAACTGCACTTGTAATGGTTGGCCTCAGCTTTTCTCTTTCTGGGACATGATGACAGTGTCACAAGCAGGCTGTGGTGACAATGAGCTGCACCTCTATCAGCTGCTCTGATGAATCACCCAGAGGGCATTCCCCAGTGCTGTTGGACTGTGGGCTGAGCACCAACAAACTGAGCTGCCTGTAGTCCTGACCCAGCAATGGAACACTGACATCCTGGTATGCGAGCACAGCTTCAGAGCAAAGGCTGAAAAAGCCCATTAGCAGCCCTTCCTTCCTTCCTTCCTTCCTTCCTTCCTTCC
>VZUA01060043.1:0-10225 GCA_013401035.1 Horornis vulcanius | reverse complement strand
TGTCCTGCACAGGGCCAAGACTCAATGAGTCTTGGGGGTCTCTTCCAACTCAGCATGTTCTATGATTCTAAGATCCAGCCATGCAGGAAGCATACAATCTTTACTTAGCAAGAGCTATTATTTGTTTGGGCCAATATCCTGAAAGTAGGGAGTCTGATAATGCTCAATCACAAATGTCTTATGAGGTGAAAAGTCAACTTTAAATGTTTACTACCATGATGATCTTACACACACTTGATAAATTCCAGAATATCTCTTTGTAATAAATTTACCATGTGAGAGGTGTTAAGCTGCCCTTTTAATCAAATATCAAAATGTTGCAGAAACACTGGTCATCTTCAACATCAGTTTACCACCAAGATGAGATCTGATGAGCTGTGGCTCTGTCTGACTGAATCTCAAACACCTTCAAAGATGTTTCACAGCCACTCTAGCCAATCTCTTCCCCTGCTGTATTCAACCAGACATCACTGCTATCCCACAGCCTTTTCACAAAGATGTTCCTCAGTCAGTCCCTTCCCAGCAACACTTTAGTCCACTAGCAGATCTTCATACTTCCTAAACTTTCTGAAATTTCCATTGTCCCAGTTCTCACGTCCATCGGGGTCCTTCTGGACTAAATGTTAGCGCTCTGCAAGATGGTAGGGATTTTGTCCCTACATACTAAATTGCACTTTTACACTCCTGCTGTCTGTCCTTACTTGCACTTTTGTATGTTCCCCTTTTGTGTTTTATGTCATTGAGAAGTTGCCTGCTTGGCCAAACAGGCCTTCTGCTACTGCTGAATGGTTCATTCCTGAGCTGCCATTAAGCTTTCTTTAAAAATTTTCAAGCTCTCCTGTGCACCTTCCATCTTCATGGTTGTTATCGAAAGGATTCTACCCACCAGTCTCTTGAACAAGTGAAACCTTGCAGTCCTCAAATCCAGGATCCTAATTCTGCTGCTCACCTTCCCAGCCTTCCTCCAGATGTGCAACTCAGTCATGTTCCAGTCACTGAGATCCAGGCTGCCACCTGTGACCAAACTGGTCACAGCTCTTCCCTTCTTGAAAGCAGCAGACAAAGTAAAGAGTTAACCCCAACTCTGGCATTTGAGTTACACAATTTTTACCAATTTTTTATCCCAGGAAGTACCAAGAGTGCACACACAACACCAGATTGCCCTCCTAGCTGATGTTTGCATGGCTGAAATCCTCCATGAGCATGAAAGCTCACGAGTGGGAGGTTACTGCTAGCTGTCTGTAAAAGCAATATCCACCAGCTCCTCTTAGTCACACGGTAACAGATGCCCACCGCATCACCAGTGCTCCGTTTCAAATCTTCTACAGTAGCCAGTGTTACTTTTGGGAAAAATTAGCTCAGAGTGTTTTAAAATTATATAAAGATTTCTGAAGCACATTTTGCTCAGTGGAGAAAAAACAGACTATTCTAAACTGAGCTTAGATAACAAGTACATTATTTCAAAAATGTATTTCAACCAAAATGAATCTACAACTGAAAATCAACAGAAATGTTTTTGAAATTTCACATTTACTGAGAAGCTATCCAAAACTGACAAAACAGCTTTAAAATTAGCTATGGCATTGCCTACAACTATCCTGAGTGCCTGAGTATGCCAAGCAGCTACAATTTCAATCTTATGCATTAAGTTGGGCACAACTTGTAGAATACATCAACACATATCAGGCATGTAACAGTTCTTTAACAGAAAAAAATTAAATTTCAAACAACTGGCAAATATTAACACAATATTAAACTATTTACTGACATCCAGTCATATACCAAAAGTGAAACCCTACAGAAGTTGACCTGACATTTCACTCTTTTGTTCCAGCTACATCAGCATGTCTAATAAAATACACTATTTTTTTTTTTAAGCATGAACCTTTTATTTTCTAAATGTTAGAATAATTTGAAATAACCCAGGCATAACTCTGCAAACTTTCAGACAACTGGCTTTGAAAATTCCCATCTCCATTTGGTGCCTTTTGAGTTACACTGACGCAACAGCCGTACACAAGTCTCACTATAAATCAAATCCCTGGAATCATTTCAGTCACCACAATGCTGCCCCCAAAGTACAACTATAGAGGCAACGAACAATTATAGAATGTCATGAGAAAGAAGAAAGAATGGAGTCTTTTTATAAATAGGTTTTGCCAGCGAAAAGAAATATTGCCAAAAATACGCTCACAGCTGTCAACATGTGAACTTCAACAAAGATAATGACATAGGTAAAACTGGAAAAGGCAACACGCCAGAAAGCATTTACACTCAATCAGTTCTTTAGTCTTTGGGCAACGACAAACCGGGAAAAAGAAAAAAAAAACCACTTATAAACACAGTCAAATTCATAGTCTTCTTTCAGATTATCAATTTTTACCACAATCATTTAGATCCTGTACACTGATGATGAACATTACAGGATTCTAATTTGATGCAATTTTCACAAGTGACTGTGTTTTACTCAGCAGATACACTTGTTGTATATACTACTGAGATCTTTTAGGCTTTAAACATAAGTTTGATTAGGAACTGGAATTGACTAAAAATTTCATAAAGGAAAGTGGAGGAAGTGAACCTGGACAGGCAGGGCTGCAGAAAACAGCGAACATAGCTAGTATATATTGTGGTCTACACAACTGACAAAGCATAAGTTATTTTATGTACACTGAGCAGCAAAGGACACGAGAGACCTTCCTTTGCCTGTACTACCTGACTGGCAATGGTATTTATTTTTCCAGCTCTTCAGTTTACATCAAATTCACCATTTGTTCCCTCTAACCCCTTAAAGCAACTCCAATATTGTGTATTGTGCATTTTTATAAATATTCATATTATTTATAGATTAAAATAATTAAATAACAGACAACTCAGTTATGTAGAACCCCACTTTATTCAGCTCATAGGGCATTTAAACTAATTCATCACAAGGAACGCCACAGTCAACAAAACTGATACTTTTTAGTCTTTTAGAAGGAAACATGAAACCCGCATTAAAAACGATTCTGACAGTCAGCCTTCTACATTTGCTACTATAAATTGTTTCCCTCATTAATTAAGTTGTGCAACCCCAAACCCTTCCTAAATATTCTCATTACCCTTTTGTCATGCAGTCTCTTTCACTTCGAGAAGTCTCTTAAGCTTTACCACTCGATAGCTTTAGCCTTTAGCGACTCCTCCACGGCCCACAGTGAACCAGCAACACTCCCTTTGCAAAGACTGAGCTGAAAAGCTAAGCAGGATGGCTAATTCACATGTAACAGCACAACATTAGGCAACAGGTCCTCCCTTACACTCAAAAGGCACCAGGACAGACAGTAAATCCGACCTGGCAAGGGATGTCACATCCAAGTTACTGTGTACACAAGTGTGGTGTTTAGTTGACTTAATAGCTTCCAGTCTTTTAAGACATATTTTGTTTATTTATGGAAAAGACATGCAACCTCAACATCACTTACAATATGAATTGTAATTACAGCAGCTGCAAAGAAATAGTAAAAACACATATGGCACAAAAAAATTCAGATCATCCTTTGTAGCTTCAGTATCCTCAAGGAAATGCTAGGGTCTGCAAGAAGACATGCAAACATTTTAAAAATTAATTTAAAAAACTCATAAAGCAAAACAGAAAAAAACCCCCCAGTATTCTCAATATCAAGGTCCCCAATTCATAGAAAAACGGGAAACACAACAAAGAACAAGATGTGTCAGGAGAGAAAATAACCTTAATACTAGCTACAAGATTCTCCAGAGATTTGAGACTTAAATCCTTCTACCAAATCTCCTACCATCATTGATTGTAACTGGGAATACCCCTACTATTCACATTTATACAGAGTGTATTCCCAAATATCGCTGAGTTAAACTCAGTTGCATTCCACAGCACATTTAAAGTGATGAAATATTTTTAGCAATGCTGCATTTGCTACCATTTTACACAGCTAATTTTCTTTTTGTTCTTAAGGTTACTCACCCCATCGAAGGGCTGATAAGTGCTCAGCTACCTTCTTCAAGTGTTTATTTGGCTCACTTCATTGTTAATTTGTTTTCTCTCAGCCTAATTTGTTTGATGCTAATATAATTCTAATCTTTTTTTGTACTGTTCACAAATAAAATATTATCTATTTACAAATTTTTGAAGGAATTTTATGGCTATCAATTCCTCAAAGTCTTCTGTCCTGAATAACTTTTCAAAAACTAAACAAAGAAATGAACTGGTCAACTAATAAACAGATCAAAAAATATTAAAATGGAGAGAAATGGGATTAAAGGGGTGTAATTAAGAGCTTGAGCAAATACTCCCCCATCAGAATCACTTGCAGATCACTACTCATCACTCACTCTGTACTTAGGAGCTTTGTTGCGTTTGGCAGTCACCCTGAGAAGCGTCAGTTACCACAGGCATATGTCACCCTTTCCAGACACTGCTTCTACTCTGCACAGGTCCATCACCTGTCTCAAGGGTCACCAGAGGATATTCCAGGGCAGTTCAGGTCATCCTTCATGGCATCTGCAGGCTCAAGGTCAGCCCTTTATCTCATTACCATATGCTGCTGGCACACTCAGACACGCACCAGTCTTGGCAGCCCCCGACACAAACGCTGAGGCTGTGCCCCAGCCGAAAGAGGAAGCCATGTGATGCAGGAACAGAAAGCATGGCATGATGTGACAGAGGCTCTGCAGAGCAGGGTGGTTCTCACAGGCACGAGCTGCAGGGCTGCCCCTTGCTTCACTGTGGCTAAAGTACTTGGACCAGGAGCTATCACGAGGCACAGTAAACGTCCCTGCAAGCCTGGGACTGAACTCTGCCCTTTCCCCTCATGCCAGGTTGGAATCAATCAGGTTAGAAAAGACCTCTGAGATCATTCGGCCCAACTTATGACCACACACCACCACGTCAACCAGACCACGGCACCAAGTGCCATGTGCAGTCGTTCCTTAAACACCTCCAGGTATGCGGACTCCATCACCGCACCTGGGAAGCCCATTACAATACTTAATCACCCCCCCCGTAAGGAAATCCTGCCTCAAGTAAAAACTAAATCACTCCTAGCACAGCTTGAGGCTATGCCCTCTTATCCTGTCAGTTGTTACCTGGTAGAAGAGACAGACCCCCACCTGGCTACACCCTCCTTTCAGGGCGTTGTAGAGCGCACACTCAGAGGTGCCCCCTGAGCACCCTTCTGGCTAGGCTAAAAAAATCCCAGCGCCCTCAGACGCTCCTCACGGGATCAGTACTCCAAACCTTTCGCCAGCTCCGTTGCCCTCCTGCGGGCCCCCGCACTCACGAGCTTGGGACACAGGGGTGGCAGCGCAGCCAGGACAAGCCCGCAGCCCACAAGGTGGTACCAGCCTGCCGGCCTCCTCACGGCCCGGTGGCAGCGCCGGGGCTGTGGCCCGAACAGGGGCAGCCGGGGGAGGCTGCGGGGGCCGAGACACCCGGGGGTCGGGGTGGGTTACCTGAGCTGTGCAGCGCCCTGACCTCGGAGCGGCCGTACCGCGCCGCGGCCGCGCCGCCGCCCACCACCTGCCGCAGGAGCAGGCGGACCCTGCGAGCAGCGGGACCCCCGGCCCCGCCGCCCAGGCACAGCACCCGCGACGGCATGGAGACCGCGGGGAGACGGGCGCAGCCCGGGCAGAGACACCGGCACCGCCGCGGCCCGGCCGAGCGCGGGGGAAGGGAAGCGCCGCCGCACAACGGTCCCGCCGGAAACCGGGGCCGGGCGGGCCGGTGCCGCCGGGAGCGGGGACCTGCCGGAGCGGGGCCACGGCCCCGCAGCCCGGGCGGCCCCTCGGGAGGGTGGGGCGAGGACGGCGTGTTTTCTTTTTTATGAGGGGGCTGAACTCCACAGCTGGAAATGTTTGAAAGAGCCCGGAGAGCCAGGCGCGGGCAGCGGCGGCGGGGGTGGATTCGTGCGCCGAGGGCATTTCCTACCTCTGGTACCAGTCTCCAACGCTGCTGCGCTCACGGGCCCTCCTGCCCCAGTGCCGCCCCTCGCCTGCCTTCTCGGCGTTCAGGCATTTCGTACTTCAGGAGGAATCTGAGTTACTGCGGAGTGACGTTTGGCTTAGATGTGAGATTTTTGTAAAAGGTCACGTTGCAGAAATAGACTTCAAAAGTGGCTTATTCCAGCTAAAGGTAATGCTCTTGGACTTATGTGAAAGCTCTGGAGTAAATTTTAGAGTAATTTGGAAGGCCGAAGCTTTTGTGCTAACAGCCGAATTCCAAGGAAAATCCAGTTGAGACTTGGATCTCAGCAGAAGAAAGACGGTGAGAGACCTTTGTGGAAGTAGAAGCCAGAGTGAAGCCACCACGTTTATCAGCTGTGCTTCAGGTTTTGGCTATCTCAGCCGACAGGATATTGCTCCCGTAAACCTCCCATTTCCTGCATGTTTCCAGCACTGAACAATTATCCCAAAGGCAAGTCATTAAAGTGGGAGCTAAGCATCACTTTAAACACAGACAACTTAGACTTCTAAGGCCCCATAAGATATTACAAACTAGGGATATTGGTCTCGTGCTAGTTGTTTCTGCAGCTCAGTGTTAGGTGCATTAAACACTTATGAGAGGTGAAATTTCATGATCTTCAGCATTTCCTGTTGGCTGGGGTATTGGTTAGGTATAATTTCTATTCTTAGTACCTAATATAGGTCTGTGAACCTGTTTCCTAGGTCTAAGGCAGGATAAACTAAATTAAAACATCCTTTTATGGATATTGCCCTAATTTCTTGTAAGCTGAAGATCACAAATGCTGGAGGCTAAAGATAGGTTAAGTAACAAGAAGATCTGCTGGAACAGACTAGAAGGCTAATGAGCCAAAGTAACAATGGAATGGTTTATGAATATATCTTAACAATCTGGGATACAGAATTAGAAGACTACATTTTTCCTCTTTGTCATTGCTATATAAAAATGAATAAATAGCAGCAGATACGCAAGCGATTAAATGCATCACCTGAATGCTGAAAATAAGGACACATTTCAGTTTTGTACAAATTCACAGTGTTTTCACAGTAATTTCACACTGTGAATGTACAAAGCCTCCTTTTACCTCTGTGTGTGTATATATATATGCACCTGTCAAGCGAAATGCTTTAAATCTCAGCCCTTTCTGAGTCATGTGTCTATAAAATGTTTTGCTTTTTAAAGCATTGTCTTAAAATTCTGAATTAATCAACTTTTCCAAAACTTCAAATTCAGCCTGGAGTTCAGCCTCCAACTTTCCATCTGCAGCAAGAGAAAACTATACTTGCTGATTTTCAAAGTGTTGCAGTGAAAGATATAATGGAAACATTGTTATCTCTGTGCATAATTATGGATAGGATAATTTTGTTGCATGTATACATGTATACACAAACACTCATATGCAGAACTTGAATGTTGCACTGTTTTTAGGGTATACACTCAGTCCTGACAGCACTCAAAATTTAGTGTAGTAGTGAGTGTATAGAATCGAGCTTTTTCTTGTATTTGTGTGAAATTTTATCTGGCTGTACAATATTAGACTATTACTTGAGTATGGCATCCGCCTCACTTGCTAATCTTAACTGATGCATACAGGCTTTACATATCTGGTACTTGCTCTATCCTCTCTGTGGAAAGCGTGATTCCGTCAATGGTTCAGTGCTGTCATGAAGTGGAAGGATTTAGCAGTCTGCATCTGGTGTGTTTGTGAAGATTTTCAGCAAGATTTACAGCACCAGTAACAAACAGCAATTTCATATTTTCATTCCCTGACTTAACAGTACTGTTATTTGGAATGTCAAGTTTCTTAACAAAAATTCCTTTCCTTTGATTAAACAGAAAATAACTTACTCCAAAGAGTGAGAGCTCTAAAAGCATCCCTCCGAGTTGACAGTTTCCAGACTATTCTCTCTAGTAGCTGTCAAGTACTTTGCTGTGTAGCTCTAGCTGCAAGACTAAATTAGACACAGGTGCAGACTGTAAAGAACAATGCATCATCTCTGCCTAGTTGTAGTCAGTTCTCCTACACAAGAACAGAGAAGGTGAGATGAAATCCTGGCTTCATCTGAACTTCAGAAATCTCCCACTGAATGCACTGAGGCCTGAATTTCACTGAAATGGTCTGGCTGGACTTTAGTAATAGGAGTAAGTCAGTCTTCATTTACTGTTAAAGCTTTGTCTGGAGGGTAGGTCTAACATCAAACTCCTTTGAAACTATATCCAGAAAATGTGAAGAACCAAAAAAGGGAAGTCTCTTAGAATTCATACAATTCCCTAGTGGTGTGGGTCCCATCTGGTGATACTAACACAGAAAGTCAAACCATTGATGGAGGCCTTGCTTACCGTTAACTTTTCTGAGATCAAGAGGATACTTCTGTATAATTTCTTTTCAGTTAGGCAAAATTAGTTTCCTTGGATTAAAACTTAGAGTTGTTCTCCCAAATTAGCTGTAGCCATGTCTTGCAAGATGTCTTGCTTTATATAATATATGTAGAGAGAGCCAGACTTGTTTTCTTCTGTTGTGTATCAATTTTGAACAAATATAACTATTTTTTCCATGGAGCCACTCTATTTCACTATAGTGAGTCTTTGATATACCAGAAGGTACTTCTCTTGTATGAAAATGATTTGTAACAATATAAATCAAATAAAAATGGAAATGCACAGCTGTTTCTTTGTTGACTTGAATCCTGAATTTGTCCCCTAATTTAATCCAAGTTGTTATAAAAAAGAAATGGATCCACCAATGTGATATGAAGGTTCTAATGTAAAGTGTTCTATCTCCTAGTTCTTGCTAAATTGACATTCAATGAATTTCATTCATTGTCTTTCTCTGTATCTAATGGTTATTAGAATAGCCACTTCTTTCCTCTGTACTCTTATATGCAAGAGTCAGTGCTGTAATTCATTCTACAAATGATGTTTATGATAGATTTCCCACCCCAGAATGTATAGTTAGTACCTTTTTAGTTAAGGATTGAAAGATTCCTGCTATCTGTTTGTATGCCAACTTCCTTCAAGAAATTAAAACCCACTCTATTAAAATCCACTCTGTTAGCTTTCTTAGTACCTGTTCAGATCCCTCTGTCTCTGAGTTTTGCTTTGCTGTCTGCACTGTTAGTTACACTGTACTAAAACAGCAAGAATAGAATCATTATTGATTTTTGTAAGAAATAATGACATGGAGTTAAGGATGTTCTTGCCACCTGATTGCTGAGTGGAAGGTTGACCTAATAGTCTCTAGCCACTTGGAAGTACATTTCCTGAAGATCAGTATTACAGCCAGAAAGCCTGTATTTTTTATTTTTTATTTTTTTTAGGGAACACAGAAGGTAAGAGAAATGAGAATTCTGCTGAGTGGTAGTGCACATTTGAGTATGTGTTATGGTATAAATGCTTGGTATAAAGGCCATGAGTGATAGCATCTGTAATTTCTTATGCCAAACTCCATCTGTTTTCAGTAGTTTGTTACTCCACCATTCTTTAATAATTTGGGCAGAAATTTCTCATGCTGGATTTCTGCCTCAGGCAGAATACTTCTTTTGAAAACTTGAACAAAAATAGGTTAGCCACTTTTCAAAAAAGAAAAGAGAATATTTTACTCAGGAGCAGCTATAACCCCTGTGTGACTGGGAAGGCTACATGGCTAAGCAGCTATATCACATGAAGGAAATCCTTACTGCTTTCCCTGGTATTATTGGAGAGCGGAGGGGAAAATAAAAATTAAAATCTTTGTCCTGCTTGATAAATTTGCATCTGGTTTTACTCACATGAAAACAGTTCTAAAATTAGATACTTCACCATACATGAGCTTTAGAGTAGAGTTCTGCTAAGAGAGTCAGTCGGGTTTCAGAAAGATGCTTTTTGAAGATACCCTTTTTTTGTATGTGTTAATCATGAGCTTCTGAAAACTGCGGAAATATATAATAGTGTAACAGGTAGGTCAACATATTCTGTTTATATGAAGGATGATCTACAAGAAGACTGCACTGGTTGAGCCAGACTTCCTCCTCTTATTCTTCATGCCTGGAATGCACCACAAGGACACTCTCTTAGGTACCTTCTGTGCTTCTTCAGAGCAGAAGCATTAGGGGCAAAGCCTAAATGGACAGTTATAAAATAGTGAACTGAGCACAAGGAACTCGAAGGGGAAGAGGGCAGGGGAGCATGAAAACATTATGTGGATGTTGGGTGAGAGTAAAAACTTATCACAGAAACACAAAATAAGCTAAGTTGGAAAGGAGCCTCAAGGATCAT
>VZUA01060038.1:3303-13836 GCA_013401035.1 Horornis vulcanius | reverse complement strand
AGTTTTGTATTTCCTTCCATGTATATTGTACTGAGAGGAAAAGCCCAGTTTTATGCGCACAGAAAAAAAGAACACATTTGAATTGTGACAGATAAATGTTCCATAGGAATAATTGGTACTAAGGTATGAGAACCAGTGCCAAAAGATCAATATTTGTAAAAAATGTAATTTTGGCTGTTGTACATAGTAAAACTTAAGTCAAATTTTCGTGTAAATTTGTAGTTGCCCAACAGTCTTCTCGTGTTTTATTGCATAAGGTAGGTTTAGATATCATATTTTAAAAACATATCTGCAATCTCTGACCTTCCTAGCATAACATACATGCCAAATAAATAAATGTTAATTCTCAGCAGGGTCTTTTAGCTCGGATCTGGCACTATGTTATTGTGGTCATGGAGGTTTGAGCTGGTTGTGGAGCTTAGGCAGAGCAAAATCTATGTGTTCTTAATCACATATTATCGTATACTTTGTCTGGGTAAACTTTCGCCCTTCTTCCAATTTTAAATTCATGCTGATGTATAGTGTTGGAGTGTATCCTGTTAGAATAACTCTGCTGAACTTCTTCTAGAGATGTGTGCCAAGCAGATTATTGCTCTGGCTATCTGGCCTATCTGATAATATCTTAAGGCTAATATTAGTGCTAGAAATCAGTTCTTATTCCTTCTACTTCAACTTTGGAAAGTGGTAGATTTGGATAGTTACGTCCTGCTTGGGAAGATTTTATAAAATATTTTAAGGCAGATACTAGAGGAGACAATGTGGTTCCTGCAATAAATGGAAAGATCTTTTTTTAAAAGTGTGTACAAACTGTCCTTTTTATAGCTATCGATGACTAAGTAGGTTCAATATGCTTCAACATTATTGGAATTTTTTAAAAATATTTTTTGTCATAGAAATCAGAGTGGTTTTTTGCCATTGTTGAGGAATTGTAATGTATTACCTCCATACCCTACACTTTTTTCTCAAGAGATTGTATATTTTCAGTTATTTTTTCTCCCCTTTTTGTTAAGTACCTTATTTCATTTTTCTTTTTCCGTGGTGTAAACATTTTCAACTAAATGTTAGCATCATGAATGAGGTCAGTGCAAGATAAGGATGTATTATCTGAACACACTGATTCACTTCTGTTTATAACCAAAAATATTCATTTATTTATCACTATATTGCAATATATGCTGCAATATAATTATTGAGAAAGCTCTGATTAGTATTTTTAGTATACAAGCAAATCAAATATTAAGATTTTTGAGCATGAAGCTAATATAGGACAGCCCTTACACCCGCTAGTTAACAAGGTCTCAGAAACATACAGTTTCATGCAGGCTGCCTATTTCATAAGTCATGAATCTTCCAGATTCTGAGCATCCCTGTGAACACTTGTGGCAGACACAAGCCTGTGAAGGAGCCTTCTAGCACTTCTGCAATAGTGATGATTGAGCTGCTGAATGATGTTGAATTTACCAGCATTGCTGGGGAGTCCTTGGCATTCCTGTATTCAGCTGCAACTGATGTTTACTTCGGTGCTTACTTTGTGCTTTTTTTTCTCCTGCTGCCCCACCCACCTGTCAGGTGGGTTTTGTTGTTTTGATTATTGGAAAGTTGTTTATACCTTCATAAAGACAAATAGAAAACAACCATATCCCACTCTGTGTCATAAAACTCAACAGATTCTTAGCTCAGATATAGATGTTGAATAATTTCTTATGCTTAGTATCTTACACATCTGCTGATAAAAATCAGGCAAATACAAATGATATGATATTTTCAGTATTATTTTTGTCTTTCCTAACCACTGGCATTTGAAAAAAACCCACTCAATCCTATTTAACCATAAAACCACATGTTCTGAATTTCAGGATATGCTTTATTGCACTACCATCACAAGAGAGAGGCAAACACCACAGCTGAGTAGAGGCGGGAAAAGAGGGAGTTTAATTTTCAGTTTCAGTTTATACAGATTTCCAGAAATGAGACCGCATTGGAAGACTGAGGTTCAACCTCTTCAATTCCACTGGTCTGAGAAAGTGTCCATCAATTGTCCCTCCTACAGAGGAGAATGTAAACAATATAGATAGCTACAAAAAAACATTGCTTTGTTTACATGAAAATGCATAAGAAACTCTGACTCCAATTTAGAAGGCTGAAAAACAGGGCGACACTTTATGGTTATGTTTCAAGCAGATAAAACTAAATACTTCCAAAGTCTGGATTGTCTTACTTTCTGAAAAACTGTCTTCCATTCTCACCTGTTTTTTAAGCATAGCAAGCAGGACTTCAAGCCAGTGCCTAGACCTGGTAATCAACATTCTTAAAAGTGTGTGCACACATCAGCCATTTTGGTTGGTGTTACAAATTGCTCTAAATTGCAAACTGTCTGAAAGATAAACATTGCTATGTTCATCCTTATAGGGCCAAATTTGATCTTGTACAGCTAACCTGTCTAACTCAGTGAAAGGCTTGAAGGGTCCTCAGGATTTTTCCTGGTTTTGTACCTATAAGATTCACTGAGAAATACACCATTAATTTCAGTTGGAATAGTTTCAAACCTACAATACACCTTTCAAAATTCCTGCTTTTGTCTCACTTGCAGAGATATTGATAATGATACAGTAGTAGAAAATTATGCAAAAATGCATTCAGTATTACATGCAGTCACATNGCAGGATCCTGTAGACGGCAGTCATCATATCTTCAGCTATCCAGAGGGCAGGTGGCCACATGTGTGTTGCCATCCTACACTTCCTTTGTCATAAAGGAAGAAATTAGCATGATGGGGCAGTGCCTTTCTCTGGTCAGTTTTAGACTTCCGATTCATAATTTATCATATCCTATGAGTACAAATTTGTCTTCATTTATTAGGAAAGGTGTCAAGATTGGTGGGCCAAGCTATCTATCATATAGATATTTACGTTTGGTCAAAGGAGTTCTACCTGAGATTTCCAAAGAATACTTGTATTTGAAGCTTAGGACACTCTAGTACCAAGACATATTCCTACAGCGTATTCAACCTCACAACTGACATTGTTTTGAATTCTTCAATAGTATTAAAACTTTTTGACAGTTTTAATAAGTGTGTAGATAATTCTTGCTCTTTAAAATAAGCAGGGCTTAAATAATTAGTGAACTATAAATAATTCAGATAGAAGAGACATTGGAGGCCTTCTAGAGACCATAATCTATCAACAATTGGGAACATTAACATCAGGCATTCCAGCCATCTTTCTAATAAGAATATTAAATATGCAGCCAGATCCAAAAGATGAAAGTAGAGATCTGACCTCCATTCAGCAACATAAATAATTAATCCACCTGTCTATCTACCTATCATCAATCTACTAAACTCAATGCTTCAGCTTGTTCTGTAAGTTTTGTAGAAAGATCGGATTTGAGGAATTAAAGAAGTTTGTAACTAGAACAATGCACTTTGAATAAACCTTTCTTGACTGCACTTGATCTTTTCAGCAGAGTCATAAATTATTTTTTTCTAGTACTTGTACTGATTTCTACTCTTAACTCGAGGCTATCAGGGTAGAAAATGTAGTTTGCTATCCTGAGTGTTTTGTTTGCTGTAGTGTTATATACAATTTTTTTTTTTTTTGGTGCTTCCATTGTCTTAGTGTTAGAAATAGCGTTCAGCAAGAACAGCACATTCCACGTAAGGTCCTGCAATGCTATTCACAGACAGGACTAGTTAAAAAAAAAAAAAATCTACTTTTTTAGCGTTATTGAATAGAGAAAAATTCTTGTGAAAAATCCATTGAAGTGGCTAACTGGCTGCTATTTTGAAGTGGCTAGCTGGCTGCTATTTGGATAGTGGTGGGGGCCTGTTGCAAGGGCCCTTTCAACAGTATCTTAGTCTGAATTACTTGAGACTTTCAAACTGCTCCAATGAATTTTTATAATCAAGCTGTTTGATGGCCCTATGTGACCACTTCAGAAAATGCATGATCCTTCTTGTTGTAGTATCTTAATCTGTGTACAAACATCTGTTATCTGTCTCTGCTATATGCAATGGACTGCTATGTGACCAAACCTGCATAAGCAGAAACAGTTGGTTTATATTATTTATACATCTTTTGGTCAATTCTACATCAAGTCTCTGATACTGCCAGATTTCCCACCCCAACAGATTGAGGCGCACAAGTAGCATCTACCAACTAGTCTGTGCATAGCCTGGGAAACATCTGTGACAGTCCAAAAATCCCACTTTCTGCAGCAGTTAATCAAATGCTTTGTTTGACAGGGGATAGGAGTTTGGTCAATCATCTGGTTTCAAGTCAGCCTGCTGTTTCAAATCAGTTCACTGTCTCATCTATGCAGAGATTAGCCAGAGTGTTTCTAAGACCACTGTGAATGCATACAAGAATACCCTTTATACCCATCCAGACATACCTAGTTATAGCTGTAGGGAAAACTTGAATTTCATCCGTATATCACTCTTATAATTTAAATTCCATGCCAAGTTATACACATTTATACAAATTACTTGGACAGGTAAATGCGTAAAACACAGAGGACCTAAAAATATTGTTCAGGGCTACTTCTTGGAAAGGGAAGAGCAGTCTTTCAGTGCTTTGCAATCCTTATTCCCTTTTCAGTATTAGACAGAATAAATGAAGATGACAAAGCTCTGAAAACCATAAAGCCAGAAATTTCTATTCAACTCCATACATTTATCACTGTGCCAGTCCACTTTAAGAATTTATTTACATCTGTGTTTTAAATTGTGAAGAATAACTTTGTGTCTTTTTAAGTACTGATACATATTCTTAAAGGGCTTCTCAGCTATGGTCCTATTCAGATTGCAGTAATATTTCTATTCCCATTATTGTGGCCAACCTTTTCTAAACGTGGACAATTATTTAAAATTAAAAAAAAAAAACCCCACATTAAAAAAAACCTCAGTCAANATCTCATTTATATTAATTATAATCTGTATTCCATTTGTTTTGTGTGTCACTTAATACATTTGGGAAAAGATGCATTTTTGTTGTTCCTACACATGTTTTTCATTATAATTGTTTCTATTGCAGAACTAATTAAATATCCCAAAGTTCTCTCCTTTAAATGTAATTACCTTTTAATAAAATGTATACCTATTTCTCACTATTATTGGTTAACCTTTAACTACTTTTTCTATTTCTTTCTCTTCCACTTACTGCTGCAATTACACTTTATACGTAACGCTATTAACATGGGAATTTTGAGAGGCAAAAAAAGTTCACTCTAGCTTATACACATTAGATAATCACAGGATATTATAACCTAGATTTCAAGAAACAGATCTCAAATTTTTTTATCCTGATATCCTGGCTTAGAACATTTTATCCTTATTTTCCTGAGTATTTACATGTATTAGACTTCTCTGGAAATACAAATTTAATAATTAGTCCAACAAAATGCCTTCAGACAGGAGGGCTGTAAAAGGGTTTTCTAAGGTCAGGTTATTTGACTTTATTACCGACTTGTTCACCTTCACTGCAAACAATCTTCTAAACTTACCATAACCAAAGCTTGGTAGCTGAATGTTGTAACAGGCATGATATGGACACCACCTTATATAGGTGCAATTTTCAGATTCAAAATTTAACCAAAGGCCCTCTGAATCTAATTGTCTTGAAAAAAATCAGGCTTTTGTGTTTGATTTTGGAAATGAATATAAGACATTAGTTTCCTAACTGAAAGAACTTCTACTTCATGTTAGCAGCATCTCATGTGGTTATTAACAGAATGTTGGGCCTAAAAGTGGAGATAAATTCTAGCTGTAATTCATTACAAAAAGTTTGATGGTATAATCTTTCCACATCTAATTCTCTAAACCCTCATCACCTAAAACATCAGGGGAGTCAGAACTCACAACAGAAATAAAAGAAAAAAAGAAAAAAAAAAGAAAAAAAAGGAAAAGAAAAAGACTATTCAAAAGGCTAGACAATTATGGAGACAATTGACTAGAGAATGATTATGCGAGTCACATGTTCTTAGCTTAGCTTTCCAGGAATTTCTATCATCCCCTCAATCTATTGGATATATTATATAGCCAATATGTAAGATTTGGATAGTCGGAATGTGCTCAGGAACCAGCTCACCCAAAGCCTTTTATGAATAAATCATCAAATCTTCATGTGGGGAAACAAGAGATATGTATACATGGCAACATAGAAGGCCACTAAACCATGCTGAAATTGCTCTTTTACAATTGTTTCTCAATAAATTACCTGATGACAATTGTGTACAGTCATTTCTACCAATTTGGTATTATATCCTTTGACTGTCAAGTGTAAGGCCCCCAAAAAATTATTCAATGAGACTTTTAAGGTCTTATGGTTGTTCATTTACTCTGCGATAGATGCACAGAAGAAACAAGATATTCTCAAGAGGTCAGCAACAAAACAAAAACAAAAAGAACTTTACTGACAACTTTAGAAAATCAGAGAACTTTGGCAAAAGGATTAGAGTGGAGTTCAGTCAATATCAGATGCTTCACAAAGTATTAACTTGCCCCATTTAGCTTAACAAACTCTAAGCCCATTTGATTTTAAGTTACTCAAAAATTCCAAGATTACAAGAGGAGGGAATAAGAAGAAGGAGAAAGACAGAAAACATATAGAAAAGAACATATAAAAGAAAACATAAGAAAGAACATATAGGAAAAAAAACATATAGAAAAGAACAAATATAGCTACCACTCCTGATTCCAGAGCTGCTCACTGAAAGAGATTTCAAGAGGAGGTGGGGTCCCATGTTCAACTGATAGAAAATTCAACAGGAGGTAGGGTCAAGACAAGAGGTGCTTGCCACGTGTGCTGCATTAAATACTCCTTGGGTTTCCTGGGCCATTCCCCAAGGTGGGTCTGCTTGTCTGGTGGCCAGTCAGGAGCTGGTTTAGGGGCTCCAGAGGCAGGGGTGGAACATTGCCTTCACTATACCAGGGATTGGCAGCCACTGCAGAGTGGGATACAGGCTAGGAATGGGGTGGGCAGAGCAGGGCTTTCTTTACCTCACCAGAGCAAGGTCTGACCTGACCCTTCTACCACACACACAAACAAAATGTATGGAGCCAGCAATCTGTCCAGGCTCTCACAGTGAGGCATGCAACAGTGACAGTGGTAGATTCTGCGGCTTAGTGCAAGACTGAGGGTTACAGGGGGGTTCTGAAGCTAGGGAAACATGACCAAGGAGCCAGCAACTCTTAGTGAGCAAGTACAGCACTTTCAAATGGCCCAAGGGAGTGCCAGACCCTGGAGCACTGCCAGCAGAGGGGGCAAGCAGAGTGTGGCACACCAGCCAGGGCACAGCAAGGCAGTTTGCAAAGAAGGGTGTGTGGGGAGGGCCTTACACTCTGCTCGTAGGTCCACATCCCAGGGAAGTGCTCTAAGTCTCTTCCATAATGGTGGATACTTGCCTCAGAGTTAAAACCATTGTTTCTATGGACAATGCCCATGAGATGTCTGATGCTTCCATGCAGACAGAACTGATAAGGAAGAAGATTGCTGTACACAGCTGTAGACACCCACAAGCAAGGTTTACAAGGAGAAACTGCACCAACAGCACACAGTGGATATAATAAAAAGAAACAATAAGTTTTCACAGTGGATGTGAGAACATACTGTTACACACTATTAAGACATACTGTGGAGGCCACCTGCCAGCCTGACAGGGTGTCACAGGAGTTGTGCTGTCATCAGGGTACTAAGGTCCAGGATGTTGCTGAGAGGGTGCCACAGCAAGTCAAGGGCAGACACTACTATCCCCTACTAGTCCTTCATTTGGGCATGAATAAATTGCGAGTCACTGCATATGTGTGAAAAATCAGTCCAGTGTGATATTATTTTGTCTTCATTTAAAAGTCCCTTTTTGCAGATTCAATTAGAAAAACATAGAAACCATTTCTCAAGTTCCTTCTAAGAAAGGGAAAGGAGTGTGCTCAAATCTGTCTGCCTCACCCAAAAATCAGGTCAGTTCCAAATCTATATAAAAAGTAACTGACTGCTGTCCTTGCTTTATAGAGACATGTTAGCCACTCTTCTGTTTGGATATGTAATTGTTTATCATTAATAGTGCATGGTGTTGGATGTATTGGCATAATTTATCATATTGTATCCTCAAATACTATTCCTTATAGAGGAATACAGTGAATGGATTGAAGAGTGAGTGACAGTTTGCACATGCAAAATCTGTGAGGGGAATTAGCAATCTTAAATATGTATGATTGATTACTGTGCAAAGGATCCTTATTAATGTGGAAGATGTGCATGAATATAATCTTTGTCATCTATACATCAAAATTAGATGTTTTACATCTAACCAAAACATTCCATAATTTATAAAATAATGTTGTGTTATGGCCATTGGCTCCTGCACCTTCTTTTCAAACACTTTATCTGAAAAGGGATAGCTTGATGGTAACCTGCCAGGCCTATCTGCCAAATAATTGTTTCCAAATAGAGACTTCTGGGTGCAGGTTATGCTATAAGGTTATGTTTGAAAGGGTGTGGGAAGTATGAACAACCTCATTTAATAATAAGATAATAATATCTTCATTAATCCCTAAAGATAATGGCACAGATTAATAATTACTTTGATATTAATGGCAGGAAAACGTGCTAGTTTTGAAAATCAGTATGATGACAAAAGTGATCAGCATTTATTCACCTTCAGAGGTACTTGATATAACCTCCTGCAAAATCTGAGAGTGGGAGGCATCATTCCCTGGTAGAAAAAAACTTTGCATTTCTAATTTGGATGAATACAACAGAGGAAGAAAAACCTCAGATTTTGCAGCAGTGATAGAGAATTATATTAATTCTTTATGTCCCATACTGTCAGACTGTTTAAAATTTAATAATCAGAAATGTAGATGAACAGTTGAAGGCTATTATTTCTGGTCACCAGTGCTGAACAGACAATAAAATATATTCTGAAGTTACCAAGAGATTATTTTCTGTCTTCTTATGAAAGACATACTTGATATTTCCCAGTCTGTACTTAAACCAGTTCCAATCATTAAATAATCTTAATCAGAAAAATCTTGAGCAAGTTGTTTTTTGCCAGGCTTAACTTCAAGGCCAAAACCAAATTACTGAATCCTTCTGTTTTCAATTGGGTGCACAGTGAGGGATAAGCATAAACAAAATGCAGAAATCATGTTTGAAAATGTAAATTTAGTCCAGGCTAGCTTTCTAAATGTTTGAAATATATGAAGCTAAAACTGCGTGATCTCTTTTATGCATGTATAACAGTACAGGTATCAGTAGATTTACTGTTGTCAAGATCTGGAATAATTATTCAACTATATACTTTTCTCTTTTGACATGTACATTAAATGTGCATAGAGTGTTCATAAAAATTCTTTGTAGGCTTCTTTTTAGTGTAATTCTAATTACACTAGTGTAGTCTGAGGATATGGAATATTACCTTGACAGAAGTAAAGACATATCCCCCTGCCTGTCTGTTTGTACAAGTCGAACACAAACAGCATCAACTAAAATAAGGTAGAGAGCTATAGTTTAAAAATCATCAAGAACATGTTAAATTAAGGTGGCTTTGTCTATATATAAAGAGTAAATAAGTTTAGCACATAATCCTCCTGCTAATATGCAGCAAGTTATATGGCTATTCACTGTTGTACTGGAGCTGCAGTGTACACTTAACCAAAAAAAGATGTTGCCAGTATTCGATAAACAAGATTTAGTGCAAAGTTTCTTCCTCTTCAAAAGCTCTTCAGGAGAAAAAGATACTGGTAATTTACTTTTATTGAAGCAGGTCTCACTTGGGAGTAAATGTGTGAGAATGTTGACTGAAGATAGATAAGGTCTCTGTATGGCCCATTTTTAAATACAAAGAAAACATCAATGATGAAAAGTTTCATGCTCTGCCTCTCTAATTTGTACAGTTTGGACGCATTTCAGGCATGCTTTCATAGGACCACAGACCACAGTGTTTACTTTATGCTTTTTGTTCTCCTTCTACCCCACACAGATATTCAGTGGTTTTGTTGTTTTGGTTATTGGAAAGTCTTCTATTTGTACCTTCATACGGACAAACACACAGAAAACAGCCATTTCCCACTAAATGACACAAAACTCAACAGATTCCTAGCTCAGATAGAGATGCTGAATGGTTTCTGATACTCAGTAGATTTTACATCTCCTGGTAAAAATCAGGCAGTTACAAAAAATATGGTATTTTCTACATTATTTTTAAGTTTTTGAGTAGTTTATTTGGAATATTTCTGCTTCTCAATGGCAATAGGTTTATTTTCAATTTTCTCATAGTCCTACTGCCACTTACACTTTTTCTCAGGGACAGCTATTCTCAGCTTCAACAATACTCAGCTCCCATTTCACAACCTGTGAAACTGCTAGTCAGGCAGAAAAAAAAAATCAACCCATATGTAGTCTCTGTAGACTGAAAATTAGCTTACTCATAGTTATGTCTCCTCATGGGAATTATCAATTCACTGATTGCTGAAAAGGCTGCCAGCACTAACTGGAGTCCTCAATGGACACTGAAAAAAATAAATAAAATAAAATA
>VZUA01060029.1:5031-16730 GCA_013401035.1 Horornis vulcanius | reverse complement strand
GCGTTTCTCTTCTGTTTTGGATGGCAGGGACTCGCTGTGGACAGGGAGGGTTTGAATTCCATCCTCACTGGCTCTGTGAGTTTCTGCAGGAAAATGTTTGTACAATGTGACACCTGATGGACCATGCTGAGTTCTGAGCTCTGAAGGTGGACAGGCACCTACATGTGTCCAATCTGAACTAAGATGAAAAGCTGTTTCCATTTTAAATGCATAGATTAGCTGGATGGATCAGCACATATTTTTTTTATTCCTAAAATTTTTTACTTGTCTCAATTTTGGAGACTGCTTTGCATGAGAAATTTCACTATGTATTACTGTTTAATGTTAATGGAGGAAGAACTCTGTGTGTGTGTACATATGTGCATATGTACACAGGCAGTGTACATAAGAAAACAGGGATGTTTATATGTAAGTACACACCCAAAATTCAGTCTTGGTTATCATAGAATTATACATAAAGATATTAAGGATTCACAGAAAAAAAAAAGTGTGCTAGGCAGTGTCATGGTGCAGTGAAGCATTTTAAAAGCAGGAATTTGAGTAACTGTCTCAGTTACTGAGGATAGAACCATAATTTGAGCAGGAAAAAGCTTTAATTAAAACAGACCCATCAGGTGAAATCCTGGCCCTATCACGGTCAATGGCACAACTCCGACTGATCCTTCATGGAATCAGGATTTTGCTCGGATCTTGTGACATTTGCCTTTTCTGAATCTGAGGCATTAGTCCTCGAACAGAATATATAAGCTAAAAATGGAAAACTGCCTGACCTAAAATAGTTTGACATCCATATCATAGTGCTTATTGTCTGAGAGTACATCTAAATGACATGTTGATTAATCCTGAAGTGAGGAAAATGCGATTCGTTGGAAAGAACTGGGATTGTACCAATAATTCAGTACCAGAAGCTACACAGCCATCAACTCAGTGTGCAGCGTTTCCAGGAAAACTTTATTTGCAAGCTGTCAGATTCATCTGCCATTTTCCCAACGACTTTGGTTCCCTTCTGAGTGGCCTGGATGAAATGCTCCAATCCAGTTCATGTGGGCTATCAGCTACTTTGCTAAAGCAACTTTCCCTCTGCCTTCTCCTGAAAACAAAACAGTCACATCAAGTCAGGTTGCTGTGAGTGGCTCTTAAGAGAGATGTCGGCTGCACTTAGTGCACAGCTGGGGCCAAAGCGAAGCTGTGTAAGTGCCTGAGCTGTTCAGCTGGAAATTACATCTTGTGCAGGAACCTAAATGTCAAGTTCCCCAGTCCCCCTCACAGCCAGAACTCCAGCAACTCCCCTTTTCCCATGACTCTTCTTCCCTTTCCTACAGATGTAGCTGTGTTTTCCTTCAGACACAATAAATCTTATATGGGAATGCCACAATGTAAAGCAAAACGAGCTGTCACCCAGGACTTCAGATGACACTTAGCCACATTAACGAGTAAACAGAGCCCACAGGAAAGATGCCTTTTGAAATGCACTGTTTGTGTCAGCAGTGCTAAAACTAACGAACCAAAACAATGAGGGGAAAAAGGGGAATCATCAGATGCACCTAAAGCTATAGGCTATAAAGTCAGATCGGCTGAGAGCAGCTCAAATACAAGCAAATCATTGGGACAGTACATAAATTATGATTTCCATAAGCAGTAAGACAGTGAATCCTCCCAGCCTTGTGATGGGAGGAAAGCACTAAAAGAAAGGCTAAATGTAACCATATGAAAAGAAGAGAGCAGGAATGAATGTGCTTCTTATTTTGGAACCTTCTCATGGCAAACAAGCAAAGCTGGAGCCAAAATCTCCAGGACACAGAAGGAAGTTGGAACTGTTACCCCAGCGCATGGCTCACGAGAGAGAGCTGGCACCAAGAGAGGGATCAGCTCTGCATTGTTCAGAAGGAGCCTCACAGAGCATGCAGGATAACATGCATCCCCAGGGCCTTTGGAGGCAACCACTATCAACAGTCAGTGGAATCAGTCCAAAGTCAGAGAAATGTTACTGAATGATAATTTCACTCTTGATGATGGAAGAGCAAAGCTGTGCACCAGAAAAAAAGAAAGAAACTGATGGTAGGGCATAGAAGTGGTGCTGTGGAAATGGCTTTGCTTTGCTTGCTGTAAGTACTTGCTCTTCCACTGAAACAGTTCTTAAACAATAATCCTCTGAAGGAACCTTTCAGATCACTGACATGGTGAGAGGAAACCAGTATTAGCTACAGTTCTTATACTCGTGGTTGCTTCATGTTGATACAAACAAAAGTGCTTGGTCTTGAATTAACAAAAGCTGTGGTTTAGGTTTTCTTCTTTCAGCAATCCCTAAATTATGCCTGCCTGAATAATTCGGTACTAGAGGCAGAATAAACATCATCTCTTAATAGCTGAATTTTTAAGGTTAAAATTGAGGCTAAGTACATAATATTTATCTTTTTCTGAAGAAAGCCTGTGTACCCTGGTTAAGGGGGAAGATGAAAACCATGTCTGTGAGAGCAATGGCTGATGGCTTAGTTCTGCATGATAAAATAAATAACTTCGATTAACTTCAAGCTCCAGTACCTCAGATGTTTGTTGTCACAGAGGAGCAGCTTGGCTGATTGGCAGCTCTGGTTTAGTCGACATGTGTTAACAGAAATTGCTCAATTTACATGGAGTACTTCAATCTGCTGTTTTAGGAGTTTTTGTCTTACTTAGACTGGCATTTCAGCATTTGAATAGATGGAGGACTTGTAAGGGTCATTAAAGAAATTGCTAAAGCTTCTGCAAATGCTTGGGCCAGATTGCTGACTGAGATGCAGAGCATGCACGTGTCACTGCAGATACTTCCCAGATAATGGTGCTGATTGAGATTTTAATCTGGACAGAGTGCTGGAGGCAACTTTCTTTCCAACACTCAATTATCCTGATAATAATATGCTTATTTCTTTCCTGCGTTCAAAATGTGTGGTCTGCTGCAACTGTGCAGTGTGAGTACAGTGCTGTACGGAGGGGGAAAAATCAGGGAACAAAACTGACTCCACGGCAAAGGGCACTGACAGCACAGTCCCAGAGTGTGCAGGGCGATGTATTTTTACTGTGAATGAGCTGAGTAACCACCATGAGAAAGGGCTGCATTCCTTCCCACAGGCTACAGGACAACTCCTTGGTTCTCAACAGCCACAGAGGAATAAATCTGGAGCACAGCCTGCAGCCAGGGCTACGTAGCATGTTGGAGGGGCAAGACTATCATTTTACTGTGCATTTGCATCTTGTATCCTCCCTGGTGGGATGCTGATCCATAACAGAGTCTTCTAAAATCTCACACAACACAAAGAATCCAGACTAGTTTCCCACGGACACTCTCCATGAAAGAATTTCTTAGAAGAGATAACTCAGCCAGGAAATGGGAACTAGGGGGCCAAATTCCTTCATTCAAATCCATCTCCCTTTGGTAAAGGATTTAAAAGATTGTCCCTATATGACTAATCCCAGCTATACTTCTAGGGAAACAACGGTTTCTAGAGATGAAGGGTAAAGCCATTTGAGGAAATCAAGCCTTATTTGCTTTTTATTAATTAGAGAATTTTCTGCTAGATCAAATTACTAATAACACTTCGGTTATTAAAATTTATGAAACCTAGATTTACTTTTCAGCCTCTGTATCATCTTCTGATCCTTAATACTTTCCATCACACTCAAAGAATGAAGACAAACTCAGCTGTTTCGTGTTTGTTCACAATTGACTTTTACCAGGGGTTGTTACATACTTGTTATGAAGTGATGGCAGAGCACAAACTTCTGAGGCAACACAGAATATCCACCCTCACTTTCAGCAGGTGAAAACCCAAAACGAGTGTGACAAACCTGCCAGGAGAGTCAGAGAAGGTTCTGCTGCTTCCACAGCTCCCTCTGTCCCTCTCTGATTGTTGTCTGCAGGGATAGCTGCGAATTTGACTCGCTTTATGTGTCCAGTTGTGTTTGTTGTTTGAAGTGAATGCACATGCCCTAAAGCAAGGAACATAAGGGATTTTTGGCTTTTTACGATGAGTTGAAAGTCTTTCCATATATGTTAGATTCAACTGTATTGAATTTAGTTCAGCTAGTGCCGGGTAGCCACTCCTATTCTGGACTAGGAGTGATTTGGGTCAATTTGCTTTTAGTCCATCCCTAACTGACTTGCACTGACCTGAGCTAACACCTGATTTATGCTCTCAGTTATCCCGTTCTGACCAAGAGCTCGGGGATGCTGTTGGGAGCCGGCACCGTAAGGAGTCACCGCACATCAGTGGCAGCCCGGGAAGAGCAGCATTCCTGCCCTTAGCCCGAGGCAAACGTGAGCTCCATGTGTCAGCGTGACCTCAGGCCAAGAAAAAGAGAAGTTCTGAACGGGTTTCTTCCATCGCCGATCGCCACCGGCTAAGAGCAAACACACACGGTCAATTAGCGAGGCTCAGCTGATGCGCGGTGAGTTGTCAGGCACGTCAGGACCTGAATGAGATCACTCATTCATGGATTCAGCCCCTGAAAGTATCCTTTTAAACTGCTGTTATATAAACAAGTGTAACTATGGCTGTGGACACGCGGACAAATTAGTGTGGGGGATAAGGAGCCTTTATGTGTCAGCTGTTGCCATCTGCATACCTGCCTGAGAGCGGGTGAGCTGAGGTAGCCTCTCCTCCTCTCCCCAGGGGAAGGTACAGCTCAGGCATGGCAAATTCAGAGCCTGGCTTCCTCGGCAGTGATGAGTTTAACCTAGTTTAGAACGGTTCAGCTTGGCTAAAGTGTAGTAAAACAGATTCAAGCCCTTCTCACACCAGTTAAACTGTACTTATTGTGTATTTTACTCATTTGCTCAAATGGTGCAGTAGTGCAGGTCAGATCTTTGAATCGATAAGAGACTTTCCATTGATTATCTAGAGCAGTATTTTATTGAGAAATTTGAAGGCCTTTCATTTTAGAATCTGAAGATGGCCTTGCATCTTAACAAACCAACCACAAGACAACAAAGAGAAACCCCACAATCCCAAATTTTCAGCTTTCCTCCCAAATCACACTCTGTTTCTTACTCTGCCCTGTGGGAGAGGATCATGCTTTCTAAGAAGAAATTTACTTCTTTCCAGCAAGGAACACAATAGGATTTGCTAAATTGAAATTAAAGTTTCAAAAACAACACAGTATGTGCTTGGACCCTTTGAAACTGTGACTGAGACCAATGAAACTCAGAATCAAACACCAAAACTTTGAGTTACTTTTCTTTTTAACTCGAAAACTTGAATTCAATCTCAGTTCATCTTTACTTTCATATAATGAAAGGGAAGACATTTGATTAGGTTATGTGAGATCACATGGATGGATTCAACACATGGCTGCAGGACCAGGCATTATTATCTTGGACACATTTTGAACACTGCTTCTCACTCTGCTATCAGCCACCGCCACCTCTGCAGTAATGTGACAGCAAGAGAAAAAGGATGGGAAGGCGATAAAGTTTGCCCACGCAAGGAGAAAAGAACTTTCTGTCCAAAGCCAGCTGGCTTGGCTTGGGAATGAAATGGCATTTTAGTGAGAGGTGACCTGTTTGCACGAGCTTTGTCTCAGAACACTTGTCCTCGGTGCCGCAATGGGGTCTGAGACGCAGTTTCTCGTCAAGTACCCGCAGAAAACAGGTGAGCTGTCTCCCTGCCAGTTTGTCTTCTAAACTGTTTGACAGATAAGAAACCATCCTCAGAGATTGCAACAAATGTGCTGCCGCATTTCATGGTAAGAACCGAGCATATTTTTAGTAAAGGGTTGAGAAAGTATGCAATAATCCTAAATCACAGCCAAGAAAACCACAAACCCCGTAACAAATGCCTGTACGGATTCGGAGCTCAGAAACGTGCACCAGTTGATCCATGTTAACGCTCCAGGGAAATTTTTAAGCTTATTTTTCCAAACTCCAAGAGAGAATCCGTAACTTTTTTGCCTTTACCTGGAAGGGCCAGGGGGAGCAGGGAGGCTGCTGGCTGCTCTTTTTCCTCTGGGACACAGACCAACCATCCTGCATGTGCCCCCAAAGAAATCAGTGGGATGTGCACTAATTACATATTTGCACTGAGGAGTCTGCTCACCATTATAAAACCCCAAAATGTACCTTGTCAACTGCCCAAGTTTAAGCATTAAACTTTATTCCATAAGTTATATTAACTGCTTTAGAAGTTTCTTTGTTGTGCCTTGTACACTCTTAACAGATCCTGCAGAGCCGCTCTGGGCTCTGGATATGAATAAATCAGGATAAAAAATCTGCCTTTTTGTATTGCAGTTTGGTCAGCGAGTTTAAAGTGAAGCAGACAAAATACAGGAAAAATAACACTTAAACTTGGATTTTAAGAGCAGCTTTAGCTGATTGCAGAGGGAGCTGAGGCTGCTCTGCACAAGTCAGGAGAAACTTATCTGGCTTTTAAGAGTTCCACAAGTCTTTTGTCACTTGAAGAGACCCCATCAACTTCAAATCTACTTTAAAAAAGTAGTTCAAAAATGTTTCAGGTATTATGGTCTCCTTTATCTATTTCTGTCCCTTTTGTTTCCTAACAGCATGAGACACTGACCACACATACTGCTGTCAAATATAGAAATTAAACTTACAGAAAAAAGGAGCCATTTTTTCTTTAATCTCTTGGAAATTTTTCCAGACTAAAGCATAGTTCTTAAATTGATAATATCCCTTTAAGAATTTATTTGCCAGCTAATGTTAGAAGAAAAAAGGCTTTAAGGTCAGTTTGAACATTAAAAAGACCCCCTTTAAAATAAATTTCAAATCTATATTGGAGATAATGGCAAGCAGTATTTGAGCAGCTCTCCAAATTATAAAATATATTCTACACCTTAAAAATGCAAATAGCTTTAAAATCCTTTTAAGTGATTTCCAGCTCCTTGGAAAAAGGTCAAGATTTATCCTAAGAAATACTTTGTTGCATAAAAATAATACATATAGTTTAGTGTTGCAATATATACCAGTCATAATATGTATAAAGCTACAAAATTATTAACAGATGAGGGCCTGTGAGTTTTGAATAATGCAGTAAACATGATTATTTTTGAGGGGTGGAATAACACAATGCCGTCAGAAGAGAAAATTACATTTTAATAACGAAAATATTGAACATAACTATTTTTCTTTAGATCTGCTAAGCAATCTGTGTGTTCCCTATGAGATGTCAAACTATAGAGTGCATATGAAGGCTTTGCTCCCTCTATAAATATACATGTGCACGACACATTGCTAACAGCAGCAAGCGAGTGCTGGGGAAATACAGCAACAATGAAGTTCCTGAGAGAGGCTTATTTTTTCAAGTTATTAAAAGAAGGTGGCAAGCGTTCATGAGGATATGAAAATTTAAAGCCGTCTGCAGGAAACTCTGAAAACCTCTGGTTAAGGCTGCTGCCAAAAAATCTCAGCTATGTTATGTCAGAATGTTTAATTGCAAGCTGCAACTTTAATGAATGGAAAGATATGGCAAAAAGCAGGAAGTTTCTGAAGCAACATGGAGCAACCATGAAAATGAAATACCAAAGGTTGTAATCTCGAGTGCTGTTGGAAGCAGGAATTTCCATCCACTCTCTGCCTCCTTTCCCTGCTGTGCAGGGTTTGCCAGCTGAGGGGAAAGGTAAAAGGCTCTGGATATCATCTCCTGGGCTCAAGGCAGCACTTGTTATGTCGATGTGAACAAGTCAACTTCTTTGCATTTGTCATTATGGGTGTTTACAGAAGTGCAGCTTAGGAATGAGG
Source organism: Horornis vulcanius (assembly GCA_013401035.1). Lineage (NCBI taxonomy): Eukaryota > Metazoa > Chordata > Aves > Passeriformes > Scotocercidae > Horornis > Horornis vulcanius. The sequence continues at coordinate 9,001 of VZUA01060029.1, read as the reverse complement.
GGAGGAAAGGCAAATGTCAGAGTGCATTAAATAACGTATTTTCTTTACTTTCCAAGAAGCTTGCTCGCAGCATGATGTTGCTATTTATATCACATCTCCTAAACCCAGGTGTTGGTTCATGTTAACATGCAGAATGGTGAGAAAATCCCGGCAGAAGAGCGTGAATCCCTGAGAGACTCGTGAGGACCTATAAAATATCACAAATTTTGCTGAGGTACGGGCCAGGCGTGCCCTCGCTGAGGCAACACCAACATTTCCCCTGTTGATCCTCCAGTGTCAGAACACCAAGAGCAAAGCAAAATGTAAAGTTCCAAGTGCTGCAGCACAAAACTTCAGGGAACTGAGCTTGCACCCCTGGCTGGAAGAGTTTAAAGAGTACTTTTACCTGTAACTCAAAACTAGCAAATAACACCGTGCACACACATAACAGCATTCTTAGACAAGCTGTGTCTGATCTAATCTTATGTACCTTGGCCGCAAGTTTTGGAAAAACAAATATACCCAAGGCAATCAGATTAGTGAATATACCATATAATGATGTGGAAATACTAGTGGTTTACAGAGAGCAGTTTATGGGATGGATTGAGTGAATTTAATTCACGCATTGTCAGGCAACTTGGACTTGAGGAAAAGAAGGAAATCTTGATTTTATCTGTGTGTAGTGGAACATCAGAGGCCAAGAGTGTAACAGCAGCACTCCTGAGCACAGACAGGGAGCTCAGGGGAGTTTGTTCCCAGCCAGCTCCCTGAGAGGACAGGCAGTATTTGTGCTGAGGTGACCACGGGGTTAACAGGGTTACCCAAAGCCTTAATGGCCAAGAACCATTATCTGCTCCTCTCTGATTTCCTGCTCCCTAGGTGGGAGTCCCCCCTGCCCCTCTCCTTTGTTTCTAATGTGAGTTCCCATCCTGAAATGCTGTGAGTACAATTCAGTTTTGTTGCAATCAGTAGTCCTTTACAAAATCTTCATTCACAGAGTGTTTCCCCCATTGTAAGTGGAACAATGTTAGGAATTAATCTGGCCTGTGATTTGTAGGAACCTTGTTCTGAAAACCTTGTTCTTAGACACCCCCCTTTCCCTTTGAAGGGTAACTTAATTGTTTGGCAAACATGCAAAAACTACATAACATCTCCTACTCCTCTTAGCTATGATTTTAAAAGTCCTGCATTTTGGTTTTATATAATGTTCACCTCTAGAAGCATGAGGCTCAGATTCTTTTCTCCAGGACACAAGATGAAAAAGCTGATTTCTGGAATATAAGGAGCATTTGAAAGGAGGAAAAGCCATGGTACATCTCCGGAGTGGATTGTTAGAAGGCCCTAAAATGTAAGTTGAAAGTTAGTAGAGATGTGATTTTGGTGGTAGTGCCTCCAAAATACCTTGAATGGGTGGGTGGAAATGCACTGGAATAGNCACTTTGGAAAAGCCATGGTACATCTCCGGAGTGGATTGTTAGAAGGCCCTAAAATGTAAGTTGAAAGTTAGTAGAGATGTGATTTTGGTGGTAGTGCCTCCAAAATACCTTGAATGGGTGGGTGGAAATGCACTGGAATAGAGATGCAAGGGAAAGCTTTATTGCCATAACAACTGCTGGATGATGACTCTATTCAACTCTGAGGCTATTTAGTTAAAATTAAGAACACTGCTATCTTTTCCCCATATCTTTCTTTATATTTGCTACTGCTCTGAGTTTATTTCTCTTTGGATACCATAGAAATTGCAGTGCCTGCTATTTGGCCAAGGGAAGAGATTTCAGGGGGCTCTTTTTAGTCTCTGGGTTGTACATAAGATGGGCAGAAGTGCAGTCAGTGGTTGTTCCCTTTTCTCTCAGGAGTGATCCTGGCAGATGCTTGTGGTAATTTTTCCCTTGTCATATTGACACTCCAGTGTGATGTTCTCTGGGGCTTTCTTATATTGCTGCTTCTACAGTCTTACAAAGACTGCAATTTTTCCTCTGCAGTGTACATTTTTCTTTATTATCTACAGTTTTGCACCCTTTGTATTATCCAGGTGAGCTTGGCCTTTGCAGCTGTCCTGGAAATCAAACCCAATGCAGCACCATCAGGTCAGGTAGCGATTTCAGTGATTTTGATGCACCAATTCTTCTGTGACTTTATTTGTGTCAGCCTGAGGGTGACATTTTTCGCCCACTGTGACACATCAGGACATCTGTGCCCTCCCCACCACCCCATGCTCCTTCCCCACCAGTCCCACGAGGGTTCTGCAGGAGCAGATGTGGCAGCACATCATCACACATGGAAAACAACATCTGCAATTTCAACTGCAACCTGAATTTTGCACTTCCTTTTCTCAATTGTTACACAGGGCAGTGTTTCCATCAGGGCAGGAAGGTATTTCAGTGGGAAGGAGGCTGCTCTGTGCCCCTGAAGTATTGTTTGCAAGGCTCATAGAGAAATCCCTTGAGCAACACACGCTCTGCTTATTCTTGTGGTGCCACTGAAAAGGACAGATTAGAACCAATTATTTATCTCTTTGGCTTCCTGCTCTATTTTTTGCCAGCTTGGAATAATATGTACTGAAAATAATTCATGAGTATATCCAGAAGTCCTTGCTCAGGCCTTGCTTCAGTGTCTTACTCAGATTCCCGCTGACTTTTATAACTTAAATATTCAGTATTTTATCTTTACATCTTCTCAGCACATTGCTGTCATGAGAGGATTTCATGGTATTAATCATTAGATTCTAGTAATAGACCTTGCAGGTATTATGGATGAGAGGTATAGTGAGGAAGAAGAGAATAAATCATATTCATATGAAAATCAATGACATCTGGACTGTTCAGGACGAAATTGAAAGAAAACTGTGTGTATTTAAATATCTTCCTGATTATTACAGATCAGCAACAATCAGTTTGGAAATATGATTGTAGATGGCAAATATTTATATTCTGTTGTCTTTCTCACTTGCAATCTTAGATCCACAAGAAGTGTCTATTCTTGCTCTTCTGTTTTGAACAAAGGTGGATATTTCAGAAGCTGTTCAACTTACTTCAGCTGGCTGCACTTTTAAATCCAAACTAATCTGTACATTACAAACCCTGAACTCCAACATTTCTGAGAGCTGTGAATTACTGCTTCCATTTGAGCTAAACTTCTGGAAATAGACAACAGAAATTTACATTAACTTTTCGGGAATGATCATGGAGTATCTACCTTTTCCTATCCCATGGTGTGGTCACCACGCTGCCAGATGGGAGCTTCTGTCATAATTTCTTGCATCCTATTTCCTAATCTTTTGTGGAGCTACCTTTTTGTGCTCAGTTAATGATACCATTTTCAAATACAAAGAACACCCCCTGATCTCTGTTTTTCAGAGACAGCACCTTTGGTTCTGGCGTCCTGATTAGAGATGTGCCCTTTTCAGTGGTTTAGAGCTGTGAAATGGCTCCTGTCGTTCCACTCTGAGGCTGTGGGTATCTCACAGGATAAATCTGGAAGAGCTGTAGAGCGCAGATGATTTTTGGCAAGTATCATTTTATCATCAAAATTTTATTTTTGGGTCGCTCTTCAGCTGCCGCCTTCTGTGAAGGAGAAAGACGCCCATTTTATGTCTTTTATTATGTATTCCCGAGTAGTCTTTTCTACTTAGAGCAAAATTAATGGGAGCTCTGGCAGAGATAATGTGAGGTGGGGATGGGTGGATGGATGGATGGATGGATGGATGGATGGATGGATGGATGGATGGATGGAGGTGGAACTGAGGTGGACTGTCACCTTTGTCTGAATGTGGGGACACAGCTCATGTCCTCAGAGCTGGGAGGTTCACAGAAAGCCAGTCAGAAAAATATTAATTTTTTAATCTATATCTATATAGTAGTCACTATACATACAATTAGATATACTGCATATAATTAATATTTAAGGTAGAATTAATACAGTGTATATGTACTGTATACCATACATGTATTTATAGTGCATGTAATATATATACTATATAAAACAGTATATA
>VZUA01060022.1:11319-41848 GCA_013401035.1 Horornis vulcanius | reverse complement strand
AAGGTCCCTTCCAACCCTTAACATTCTTGAGATGTGAGAGAGCAATGCCATCATCATGTTAACACGGTCCTTCAATCCCATAAAGATGCCAACCACAGTTACCAGTCTTCTGATTGAAGCCCTGCCATCAGGGACAGGATCAAGAGCACGTTTCATGAAGGCTACAAAGAAGTGATTATTTTTGGTCATTGCCAACAGGTCTGAATTAAATTACATGATCTGGAAGTAAAAGCTTCTGCATTCACTTACTCATTTGCTAAGCCACTCACAGTCCTCAAAGAGACTCAAACTCATACTTGAAAGTGAATTAAATACAGTGTAATCACTAATACTGCATGATGTCTATTGAGAGACTAAAAAGGCCTAACACAGATCAATTCCAGACAGGTAAAATAAACAGCTAGAACACCAAAAAGAAAACAAAATACTTATTTCCTTCCAAAAAGTAGCAAGCATTGCCATTTACAAATAGTAGTGTTTATGTTAAAATAGAGAAAGGTACCTAAAAAGAAATAGCCTTGGCAACCAAATCCAAACGGCATGAGTGTAAATCAAAGCAAAACAAGAATCACTACTCCAGAAACGTGCAGGATGTTTACCTTGGATCAATTACTATTTTAAATGGTGGTTAAAAGAGATATTACAAAACCAAAGTGGGAAAAGGCTAAGAACTGCTATTCTGCATTAATATACAATGTGTTTATGACAGCTTTTTCCAATAGAAAATACAAGTGTTTTTACACCACTCCAATATTTGTAAAAAGTATATTTCATGTGTACACTTAAAAAAAAATCACATTGTTCAATCTGAGGCAAATTAGCCATAATAAAGTCTAATTTTGCTTATGACAGATGTCAACCTTAAGATATTAAAACACTATGCTAAAAATACAGCTTGCAAGCTGGAGCTGCACATGTTGAAACAGTTTCAGAAACATTAAAAAATCCCAAATTATGGTACGTATTTATTTTCTGAAGTCAGTCTTCATTAATTCTTGTCCCTACAGGACAAAAAGATTTTCCAGTTAAGACATTTGTCTGTTTAAGTTTTAAGGGGAAGAAGGGGAAAAGTGTTCTGAATTTTTCAATAGACTATTTTTTTCCCTTAGGGCTCAACTGTCACTTAAGCATCACAAGAACAATTTGAAATGTAAAACTGATTAGCTATACACAATGGAATTGGTCACAAAGGGATCTAAAAAAAAAAAAGTTAAATCATAAGATCCATTCTCCATATAGCTCACAGTATCCACTGGAAGTTTCTCTAGAATTAGAATAAGTTCTCTAAAAATAAAGCTGAAGATGGTATTTCAGCACTATGAAACAGATGAGATGGGATTAAGAGGAGAACCCATTTGTGTAAGTACTTTATCCAGCCACTGGAGGGGCCCATGAAGATGAATTTCTATCCAGCACGGGGTGCTCGTGACATCCTGCCGGTGATATTCAGCTCCCCAGCCCTAGAAAATGAACAAAATGGCACTGATCAATTTGAGGACATGCTTGTCTTTTAAAATAACTACTAACAAGAAGCAGGAAATCATGATCTCAAGATACTTATCTGAAGGTTCACCATCTAGTAACCCTGATCTAAAGGAACAAACCCAAGGCTGGGAAGGAGCAGGAGGGAAGCTGCACCTGGAAGCCTGAATCGAGTCATGCATGCTGCAGNGATACTTATCTGAAGGTTCACCATCTAGTAACCCTGATCTAAAGGAACAAACCCAAGGCTGGGAAGGAGCAGGAGGGAAGCTGCACCTGGAAGCCTGAATCGAGTCATGCATGCTGCAGCCTCCTGTGGAGCTCCCTGCTGACCTGAGGATGACTCCTGGCCACGGCCACATCTCTCTTCTCTTTCCACCTCCTGCTCCCTCTCCTCTACACTCTCAAACTGAGCAGTATTTGTCGTAACTGACAAAACCAACGAGACATCTTTTGGACAAGATGCAAACAAAACACCTGGAAAACCCAAGTTTGGACTCCACACTAAACCTGAGACAGACAACATCTTGATTAAACAATGCTCAGGAAATGCTCCTGTGAGAATAACAGCACAGCTTGACTCCAGATACTCAAATCATGTCTTTTTTCCATAACCAGGGACTGTTTTAAACTAATAATCAATTGGAAGAAGCTGAAAATTTTCTTCAATAATTACGCTCCTTTTTACTCACATTCTTTTAGTGGACTTGTAATTCACATTACTCCTTGAAATTCAGAGCATGAACTTAAATCCCCTTTAACAAAATTAAAGCAACCATAATGAATAAATTCCTGTCCTGAATATGGAAGTAACTGAATACACAGCCAACATTCAATACAGCAATCTGTGCTTTTCCTTTCTTGCACTGATTCCTTTCTCCTCAATTACTCACTTTAAGTATACTTAGCATTGAAAAGAACCTCATCAGGCCAGAACAGCTTTGCTGCAGTGCCAATGGAATCACTGCTAAATACCCAAACCCTCAATAAACTTAAACACCCTCAGAATAACTCACCTTTACAAAACTCATGCGAATGGTGCACATTTTGGTGAGCTCATATACTGCTTCAAATCCATGGTTGACAGACTGAGCTAAAAGCTGAGCAAACTCCTGATTGTTAAAAATTTTCAGACTGCATCCACTGGGAATCTTGCATACAGTTGTTGGATGAAAGCCATGGTGGTAATTGCAGTTCCTGCTCTGTACAAATATGCTGCTATCACTTAAACACTCAGCATAGACTTCTCCACCAACATAGTAGAGATGAACTCCTTAAAAACAAAGATAAGAACATTTCAAATTACTTTGTTGTCTCTGATTTCGAGGCAGTTATCATAAATTTTATTTTACAGGGAAAAAAAAGTAAATTTCTGCCCGAGGAGGTTCTCAGAAAAGCTTCTGCTCACACTGTAACAGTCTCATTTATACACAACAGGCTTGTGATACATCAGCCACTAGATGTCCTTCTGTGATCAATTACAGAATAGAATGAAAAAATTACTGCCACATTTCAACTGTTATTTCAAGCTATTTTTCTAGAGAATTTATATGGACTTTAAAACTCCAGTTTTATACACCTGGCAGCTTCTGCCTATGCCAAGTAGAACAGAAATAGATGCGTCCTGGGAGAAGGGTCAGTGATGGACATGAATGAGAAAGTGTATCCACACTCTGCTCTGATTTTCAGTACAATTTATCAAGACAAAGGACAGGTAAGTCCAACTAGTTGCTCCACTTAATTACCAGCAGGCTTTACGAACCTTGACATCAACAACACCCTTAGATTTATCACGTCTGTCTGCATTCAGCTATACACGTTTTGAAATTTATAAAACATTACTACTGACTAAAAATTAATATACAAAAGCTACCCATCCCTTCAGCAACCAAACTCAGGTGCTCACTGCTGCTTCACTGAGACACCTGCATTCCTTCCCCTATCCCAGTTTTTACACGGTTGGGATATAGCTCCGTTTAAATCTTCCCTGCAATACCCTGAGAATCCACTATGGACTATCCCCTGGTGTGCAAGAGGAGGCTGCAGCAAGTCAACAGATGCAAGTTAATCTTTCAGACAGCAGCAACTGTTGTGAGCATTGCTAGACCCACTTGGGACTAAGGTAGGATGGAGGTTACAGAGGAACTGATGGCTTCAACAACTACAAGCAGCTGTCAGAGAATCTGGGGTGGGCAAGAATGCATTTTCACAACACTACCCAAATTATTTAAGACAGTGACCACCACTTGCCAGCTACAGCAAAAAAACCTTGGCACATAGGATTGGGTGGCTCTGAGGTGGCAAAACCACAAGGCCTTTCAATCAAAAGCCATAAATAAACAGTATTTTATCCCCAAACAACCTTAATTGTTGTCAGAGCAGTTACCATAAAGCAAAGTTCAATGATTACCATTAGAGATGCAGACATTTTAAAGCTCATTACTATTCTACAACGTGATGATGGGTCCTGGTTACACTACTGACCTTAGGCAGATGCACAAGATTTCTCTGCCAATACCATCAAAAGGGGGGAGCCAAAACAAAAGAGTAAACCACCATGCTCCACAAATCACTTGTTCCCCTTTGTAATATTATTTATAATTTTGTTTTTGACAACTGCATTGCAGAGACAAGTTTCCAACAGATACAAACAGAACTTCTGGTCTCCAAATTATCTGCAGAATTTTGTCATATTTATAGTAGTTTCTAATTAAAAGAATGTTATGGGACAGGGTGAATTTTCATCAATCAAAACTCAAGACCAACTTTACCAAATGCTCTTAGGTGGTAAAAAGGCTTCTAAACACGTGCAAGAGAAACAGAGTTCTCTCCTCAGGACTGAGTTAATAAAAAAAAAGAAAAATATTCAGAAAAAGTGTTCTACAATTTAAGATACTCCAGGCACATTCCTCCATCAAAGATGAAAACTGTGCATCTCTATGCACTATCAGCCAAAACAGTACAGGAAAACTAGAAGATCTTGCAAAACCTGCTGTCTCCAGGAATCCCTCCCACACACATCCACACCCCATGGATTCACTCAGACAAATGAGCCCTTGCAATTTTGCATTAGCACTTCAAAGTCCTGCTGCCAACTCACCAAGATATTTGAACATACTGTAGACAGCAGGTAATACCTTACAACAACAAAACAAAAAATCTGACATACTATAAAGGTGTATGGAGAATTTGATTTAAGAAGTAGATATAATAGAGAATATCATGGCATATCCTGTCATGTTTCTTGCTGCTGAAACATGGACCAGTACACACCATTTAACTTAACAAGAAAGCCCCACTGGCAATCTAGTTTGGTAAGGAAGGGGTAATATTTAGTCTTTTTAATTAGTGAAAAAGAAAAACGCATGCAATTCCTGACTAATTAGAATCAAACCATGCCTAAGCTGTTTTTTGGTACTGGAGAGATAGATAATGTATCACATCTCAGATTACCTCTAGCATTCTCATCTGAGAATAACCACCACTGCAGTATAGAGAAGCTGGAATAAAACCAAGGGTTTCTCACTCCTGAGTAAGACACCTCAGTTTTACCTTTGCCAATGTGCCGTCGAGTGTTCTCGATCGTTGAGTTGCGATTAACGTTGGAGAGCAAACCTAAGCAGAACCTGTTCTTGTTATTGGAGGGATCTGTAAACCCATCCACCAAGACACTCGTGGAAGATGCATGGAAAGCCTCCCCAACACGGTTATTTAACTCATAATACACAATGGAACACCAGTGTTTGGGTTCTTCATAGGCAACGGGCTGAACATCTGAAAAGCAAATGGAAGTCACGGTTTATGTAAGCTCCAGCTGCCAAGCAGACCTTCCAAAACACCAACGGCTAAGTAAAAATTTAGTGAACAATTATGATGGGCAAGAAGTGTCCTGATTAAAATCTTAATGATTTTGACCTTCATGCATTTTAGCTGGCCTGTTGATTTTACAATTATTTTCCAATTTCAAGCCTGATAGTAACCAAAAATAACCTTACACACAAAAGATTATGTGATAGAAGGTAAAACATTACTCTTCTGCCCACTTTTAAAAAATCTGTTATAACTGGGGACTCAATTTTCAGAGCCTTTGTGCAAATGTTATTCCAGCAACATGCAAAGGTAGCAGAAAAGAAATTTAAAAAACCATTCAACTCACTGTAAGCCACATTTTGCACCTAAGGCTTTAAAAGGAAAAGATGAAAATAAAAATAAATAAGGCAAGTTTTACACTCAATTATGTCTCTCAGCCCCAGTTTGCCTAGGAGGACTGCTTCCACCTACCAGCAAAACTTACTGGCCATTTGAAGTCATGCATTCAGTTTGGTCATGAGTTGCAAGAAGCCAAACTATGGAATTTTACACCAGACTATACAACTTACCTCTGGTAGATATATTTGGCATGATTTGAGGGATCATTGTATTGCTTGTGTCCATAGACTGGGAATTATCCTGCCCCATTTGTTCATCAGGGGGCATATATGCAGGAGGTGGAGTATCAGCTACAAACATGAAAAAAATCAGAATAAATTTCTACAATTTAGAGTATTTATTTATACATTCTACAGATGTAAACACACAAAAATATCCCCCAACAAGATGTTAAAAAAATCTGGCCTCATTTTCAAAGAAATCTGAACACAGCCAGCTGTCTTTACAGTAGACTCCTTCAATAGCTGAAATTTTACCAAATTTGAAAAAAATAAGAGCTGCACTTTTTTCTGTGTTTTTTTGGTTTTTTTTTTTTCTTTAATACTTGCACTCCTGCATTTGGGCAAGATGACTCTGCTTCCCCCTTTTTGTCACACAAACATGAGCTTTCTTGCCTACCCTCTTCTCAGTGCTCAAAAATAAAAAAGTAGAAGAAATAACAATTTGCTTAGCATTATAAAGGCCTAGAAGAGTTTGGGGCTTTTTGGTGCTCCTGCAGGCTGAGTTCACTACTAAAGCGTGGATCTATTTTCTTCCATCAGCACAGCACTCAGCGTGGCAACACCCCACTATGCCCCACAAATGCATCCACCCCAGTGATCCCAGCACTTGGCCAACACAGATTCCCACTGACTGGGACACTTCTGGGGAAGTGAGCAACCAGACAGAACAAAGATTAGGCCACTGAGCTAGTGGAAAAATAAAATCTTTAATAAATTTGTGGCTTTATAAACCACACCAATAATCAGACAGAATCAGTAAGACTTCTTTCCTTTGTCCCTGTCAATTGTTTCTTGTGTATTTTTCAATTCAGTTAAACAGAATCCATTTAACCCAATCTATTCCCAACAAAAATGTTACTTTTCTCCAGTTAAACACTGTATTTTAAGTGTTTTTATTCAGTGAAAGACATTAGTAAACTTCCTGTTCAGCATCCTGCATTTGCTTTCTTTTCATTGCTAAATATTCTTCTAAAGTATGGATTAGTTATTCTATAGTGAAGCTGTGCAAAATAACTCACCAGTATTACATCCATGACAAAAACCAGGAAAAATAAAGCTGTTAACAACTAACTCCTGACCAGCGACAAAACTAGGAAGAAAATCCCATAAAATGCAAAAGAAAAATCCATTTATGGCAAATATCACGAATTCCTGAGGTCACAGGTCACAACAACATGTGACACTTCAATGATTTTTACTGAACTGCCATTCAGGCTGTACTCACCAGGCAGCTGAAAGGGACTGGATGGCCCCGAGCTGGCTGGGGAGCTGGGGTAAGTGCTGCTGGCTGGAGAGGGGGGGTAGGGGCTGTTTGGAGAGATGGAGAACGGAGTGCTGTTGGGCTGCTGGAAGGAGTCGGGAAACGTCGCGTTGTGTGGCATGTGGGGCTCGTTGTGGCTGAGGTTCCTGAACTGAACTAGCAGACTGTGCTGGGGGTTGAATTCACTATGTCTAGGCACTAACACTGGAGGTAGAACTGCAAAAAACAAACAGAACCCAGATACAGTTAGATTAAAACCTGAGATAGAAGAGAGACAAATAATGTGCTGTTCTGCTCATCCTGATAATTTCAACTCCAGCTGAGGTAGAAAGTGGATGAATCTGGCACACCTTTAGCCCATCCTTTCTCCTTTATTTTTTTTACATCATGCTTGGTGGTAGATTCAAACTTTACTCTTGCAAGAATCCCAAAAACACACGCATATTTCACACAACTCAAAGATGATGTTTCTTGAAAAAATAATAAACCAAACCAAGCTACATGTGGCACATACCGAAATACTAACGCAGAAGTGCAAAACTCAGGTCTGCATACACTAGCAAATCAGAGGAAACAGAAATACAGTCTCTACTGCTATGGTCAAACTATAGTTACATATTGTCCTTACCACTGAAGAGAAACAAAATCTGTACTGCCATACATTTTAACCTTAGGATGGGTGGAGCCTGGAATTCCAGTGCTGCAGCAGTGCACTTGAGCACTACAGTCAATGCAGTTGAGTTACAACCACTTTGGGGAGCAAGGGAAGCAATTTCTCACCACACTGTCCAGGGCAACATTCTTCATCTCTCCCACAGCAATCCCAATCCTCCTCACCTTTCCCACAGCAGCACACTGTAACAGCAGGCTCTTACCTGACACACATCTGACACACGTCTTCCTTTAACTGATCATGTCTCTTGGTTCTATTCATCTCTGCTGTCCCCTAACTGGAAGTTATGTGGGAAACTCTACCACTCTAGAATTTTATTAATTTTTTCGTCTCCTCATGTCACACATGGATTAAACAGCAAGTCCCTGAAAGGCAGCCACTAACCTACCTGCAAGGACTGCGATTTTGAAACAGGTTTCTCAAACAAACTAAACCTGAAAGAACACATCCCTGCTTTCGATTTTACAACAAAGAAGAACTTTGCTACTAACTTTAAGGGCAGCAGGCTTAAGAGGTCTGTGGGAAAATGGTGATTTATCCCAATGAAAACAGCTAGTACAAAATGGACCACACACCTCCTCAAAACCCCACCACTAATGTACACTTTGAACATTCCTCTCCCAAACTGCCTTTTTCAATTGGTTGTACAGTACCAGAGGAGGAGGAGGAGGATGGAGTGAGTACTTAGTGGTTACTAAAGATTCTGTTCAGTTTTTAGGACAGTAACTTCAAACATACCTGGGCTCTCCACCCTCTTGTAGTGGTATGGATTGATGCAGACTTCCTTTTGTTTGGATCCAAAAGGAAACTCACAAATATCCAATGGCTTCAGCTCGTGATGGCTTTGTAGATCCGGCCAGCGCCACACACGACAGTAAATCACGTGGGGAAGGCCCTTCCTGTGAGAGACCTGGAGCCGTCCATCCAGAGAGCGGGGGATAGTAACGCACTTGCTGGGCTGCCCTGGACTGCTCAAGGCTTTCTCCAGTTCTTCCATAGCACCCTTTTTCTTTTTCAGCTTTTTTACCAAAGCATCGACAGCTTTTTCTGCCCATTTTTCCTCTTCATCTCCTTGTTTCCAGCCCAACAGACGCTTTACAGCTGGGCTAGTAAAGGAGAACAAACTGGCCATTGACGTCATTTGACACAAGTCTTCAAAAAGTTTGTTGGGTTTTGTCTGTTGGGTTTTTGTTTGTTTTTTTCCAAATAAATGTCAGTGTATACCCAAAGCAGTTATTGCAACTGATGAGCTGTATTATTTCCTGGAGGATGACAAATGAACATAGAGATGTCAGTGATGAAGTCTTCACATCAAAAGTGATGATCGATTCCTCCAATTTAGTACTAGTAAAAAGATAATTTAACAAGGAATTAGAAAACAGGTAAAAGTTGTGGTAAAACAAAAAGGCAGATATGAAAATACTTCCTGTTTCAACCCTAGCATTGCACCTGATTTTGTTTCAAAACAAAATCCCCGAAGTACTGTGATCACACTCTAAAAGAGTAATTAGTCCCCAAAGCTTGCACTACTGATTAGTGGGACAAGGGACCATCAAGGGATGACAGGGACACCACAGTTCCTGTTAATCTTCCTTAAATTGATTACTTTCTTTCAGAAGATAGGCTTGAGGAATATGCTTTAAAACTAACAATATAACCTGTCACAGTACCGCACTGGAAGACTAAACTTGCTATGAAGAAACAAGGAAGAAGCAGGGTGGAACCATCAGTCTCCAATACTGCATGGAAATACTCAGCTTCTCAAATGGANGTGCAGAATTAATTAGAAGTTATAAAAATTAGGAAGGAAAGAGAATGTGAATTTTCTTTTTATCAAGATCAATGCAAATATAATCCAAAAAAAAAAAAAAACCTAAAGCATCTGCTTTTTCTTAAGCTCTAATTAGTTACCCCAAGTTTCTGAGAGTATTAAAAGAAATTAGGAAGAAACTGTAGATGAAGAAAACAAAGCACAATTAAAAGAAAAACCCAATAAAAAACACAAACCAAACCTTCTCCAGCCACCCAGAGAGATGGTCAACCTTTTTTTAGCTGTAGCTAATTTTATGCTGCACTTCCTTATATCTTTTCAGATGAGTATTTGAAGAGCTGGATATTTTTAGCCTTGGCAAAAAAAATTGTTTTCTTCTCCCCAGAAAAAAAGAAGGGGGGAAAAGACATGGTGGAGTAAGCACTAGAAATGTGACCTTTACTACAAAGTGCCTCCAAAGGAGAGCAGCAGAACAACTGGCTCATGAATGGTGTTTTACCACTCACCAGCCCTAATGCAAATCCTCCCCCCAGCAATTTAAGGAGTACCGATGACAAGAGGAAATGATGTGCTGTGGCAACGAACTGATAAGAACTTGTAAAATCCCTTGTGAATACTAAATAAGCAAGTATAGACAATGAGCAGCTGGCAAAAAGCAAGAGCAGAGCTAAGAGAAAGGATGTCAATAACAAAAGATGCTTCCTCTCTTGCTACAGAGACTGCCAAACAACATTGTCTCTCCACTTTTGATAAACCACGGTGAATTAGAACACCTACCTAGCCCGAGACACCAAATCTGCACATAAGAGAAAAAGAGGGTGGGGAGGGGGAGCAAAAATGTTATATATCTCTGTGCTGGTTCTTTTAGATTGCTACCTTTAATCAAGAAGATCTTTTTTCCTCCCATCTCTGATAAACTAAAAGTCATCTGATAAGGCTTTTTAAGTGTCTGGGCACATTTACAGGCTCACTCAGGCACTTGGACAGATACTTTCATATAACAGAACCGTGTACTAAGCACCATCAGCCAAAGCTACAGCAAACATCCCTAGGCAAGGCATTTATGTCCTGCATGTAACCACCCTGTATTTTTTATTATGGAGTTAGAGGGTGAGGAAAGCAGGGAACAAACCCAAGGACACTTGGTGCCCCTTTACAGGAAAAATCCATTTATTTCATGCAGTAGCTTAGTCCCATTGGTACTTCTTTGATTACTGAGCTTTGTTTCAGTAATACGGAAGAAAAAATTGGAAAAGCAAAACAAACAGAAAACCTGTTTGACCATCTTTCTTCCTAGAGCTCTCTCAAAAAAACAAAATGGAAAAAAAGAAATTAAGAGAAGTCTCCCACTGCTTCAGTAACTCCCTACAAGAAAACTAAAGGAAAAAACTCAAATAATTACCTATCACCTGTTTTCTTCAGAAATATCACCACGTCTGCACTTTCAGAGTAATTTTGCTCCCTCGGATTGTTACACATGAGAACCTTTGCACCCTTCAAAGTAACAGGAAATATATAAAGGGAGATGAACTTGGCCAGGAACTCAGACTGATTTTTTTTTCTTTTACTGAGGATAAAAGTTTACTGTTTTAAAAAGTAAAAGCTGTTTATAGTTGCAACTAACTTACTTTTCAAGCCTTGCACACATTCAGCAGCTGCAAGATCAGCAACTGCTCACACCCCTAGAAAAGGAAATGAACCCACCTAGAATCCCAGACCAGAAGACAATTAAAATGTTCTATTTTTGCTTTCAGCTATGCTTTCAAAGAACCTTAAGCATCATCACAGCAGAAGATGCACTGGAAATTCCTCTGGTTAAGTTGAGCTCAAAGGAGATCTTAAAAAACATCCCCTGATCTATCCCATTACAGGATAATGGGATAATGCTATGATCATGTAAAAATTTGTTTTGTTTTATAGTATTTTGAACATAATCCATCAACTAGGAAAGACACTTTATTGGTTTTATATAATTTCAACATCACTTACCCACAAGTATGCTCACGGAATGAACAAGCTCACTAAAAGGAAAGGAAGTTGGAACAGTCCTACAAAGATGGTATTTTGCAGTAACAAGTATTTGTAGGGCAAGCGTCAAGGGAATTCTGATAAATGACTGACCTACAAGCTGTCATTTTAGAAATAATCTGCTTGCAGTAAGTTACAAAATTAACTCTAAAAATTTTACATTTGTCTGAGGGCCCATCAACAAAAGCAAAACCTGGTTAAAGAAGCATTTCAGAAGCATCAGAACAGATTTTATCAAAACTGCTTCAACTTTTAAAAATAGTTTCTACACCCATGCTTGTAGCTCTAACCACTGAAAAATGAGACTGTTGAAGTCTCAAACCTTAACACCATTCACTGCACTCCATTCTGGCCACTTAGGAGGCTTTCAAGGCTTCAGTAGAAGTGTATTTGAACCTGTTCAAGAAAATGAAGGGAAAGAAAGAAAGAAAATGCAACAGAATACTATGAGGCTTTGAGAAGTATGAAATGACACTGAATTTATCCCATTGCATACCTTCCAGAAGTTCATTGTGGAAGGCAAAACACTGAAGGTTTACAGCTTTTGTCTTTTTTTAAGAAAACATGGCAGAATTAAAAAGCTTCATGAATCATGAGCTGGCTTCAGGAGCTATTTAAGGCCACAAAGCAGTAGGTTCAGGTATTTATGTAGAAACCAAACATTTCCATGTAGAAACTGCAATTCATATAGGGTTTTTAGATTTCTGAATGTGTGGCATAAACCACATTTAGAACATTTACTTGCATTTGCTGTAATTTCAGCATCTAATTTGTGAAAGGTTTCTAAGCAATCCTCACATCTGCCAGGAACAGCTTCCCCAGATCATCTGTACTTACAATCAATTTCTTCTGAGGCTTAAAAGCACAAGTTATGAGCCGCGATTGCAGTACCACAGAGCATCCCTGAGCTTTGAACACAGAAACAAATGCTTTCAAGAGTCACATTTTCATTCAGTGGTGCACAAATTACTCGTATTGCTGCACCTCTAGACACAGCTGGTAACAACTTTCATGGGGAAAAAAGCTTACTTAAATTTCCTTAAGAAGCAGAGGGTCTATTATGCATTACCTTCTTTTATAAATAACTTTTCAGCTGAGCTACAAGAGAACATCAACTGAAAACCACACTATTACTTTAAAAAAAAAAACAGTTACAAACACTCTTTAAGGAGTGAGTGCAATGAATTACATGGAGTAGCATGAGGGGGCTTTTAAAGGCCAAGTATAAAAGGAAGTAATTGCTATATCAAAATTAGACTTTGGGGCATACATTATTTATACTTTTAGAGTTCTTGTTAATGGCTACAGCAAATGGAAGAAAACTAGTCAGGTGAACAGGACCATTGTTTGAACCCCCTCCTTAATACCTCATCCAGCCAGCCAGATACAAACAAAGTTGGCCAACAAAACTTGCATTTCATTTATGCAGATGGGAGAACTCCACCACCTTCCATCTGCCATCACAAATACTGAGCAACTTGACTTCCTTTTAGCAGTTCTTGTGAAACTTTCTTAGCCTACTACATTGGCAAGTTCAGTAGGTTCATTTGATGTCATACCAAGGAACCTCCTGGCTAAAAGAACCTGAGCAAGAGTCACTGCAGAACAGAAAATCTAACATTACATATGGTGCACCTATTTTCATGAGTGCATTTTGCATACAGCATGTTCTCTCATTGGTTCCAAACTAATTTCCCACCTGCAAAATCTAGGTTTGAAGTACCACCTATCCAGCAAACCATCATCCCAAGCAGCAGAGCAATGAATAATGCTTTCAAAAGCACAAGAACAAAATGGGTAGAACCATTTCAAAATGGGTAAAACCATTTTAAAATGGGCAAAACCAATGACCCTCATCCCTTTCTACTGCCAATACTGAGCCTGTGTTCAAATGCACAAGGACTATGCTCTTCCCACTAATTTACTTGTTTGCAAATTCAGGGAGCCTCTCGTAGCATCATACCCAATGTGAAACAAGGAACTTCACTGCTGATGATTAGAAGCTGTTTCGAGACTCAACTTCATACAATAAACAAAGCACCACTTATAACCAGCAGCACAACTGGGAGTTCATTAGAGCTGCTGCAGATCTGCAGTTAAAGCTGTTCTGCAGTCAGCTCTTGTGTTTAACTTTATTGCCCTTCAAACTCAGAAATGCTCAAGTATTTTGACTCCATACACACATTAACATATATATTCACACAGAAAGCTCAGAAACTCAACTGCAGTATATTACAGAGTGCTATACTATATACACAGATCAATACTTTCTTTAAAACTACAACCTCACACATCAATTGCACCTGGTTTTATTAAAATCCTTCTTTCCTTATAAATTTCCTGACAGGAAATCTGCAGGATTGTGCTTGGGTTTTATTATCATTTTTCTCAAGTCTACAGCTTACATTGCAGCCCAGCATCCAGTCCCATGCAATGGCACATTATTAGAGTCTTTTCTTGAGAACAAACTCAGGAGAAATGTTAGCTCCACAGTTTCTTCATACACATCAAGCGTAAAACAAGTCCTAAGATGACACTGTGGTTAAAAAACTTGTTCTATAAACTTCAGGGCCTGCATCCTTCAAACCATTGCCACAGCATCTCCACGGAAAAGATTTTTCTTCATACCCTATGTGACATTTCAGTCACAAAGAACAGCACCAATGAAAAAACTTCTTTTCCCCCTTCTCCCCATAAGTTTAATTAAAAGATGAAAGAGATTTTATAAATTATATCAAAAAGGAACTTGTGGTATTTTCCTCAGAACTAGGCTTGCAATACAAATGTACATCCAGCTGACCAAAAGCTACAGTAAGTGCTTTTACCCTAGCACTAGATATCTTGCTTCAAACATGCCTTGTAAGGCAATATAATCTAACTGATAATACATGTAAACAAGAACAGAAAAGAATTGTCTGGTGTCTTCAAAATTTTTACTAAGCGTGACTGCCCTCCAAACAGAAAAATCTACTGACAATTGCTGACAGGGCTTTCTCACACAATACTTTTGCTTTTAATTTCCACATCTGTACACCATCTAACACAGCTTAAAAAAAATGCTGAAGCATTTAGCTCTGTCAGCTGAGTATTTAACCAGCACTCTCTTACAAGAAACCTAACAAACTCTGAGGCCAAGAACAAGTAGCAAGTAATACAATGTACATGGAAGATACAGCTCAGATAGCAAAGCCTTCTTCTGCTTCTTCTTAACATTTTGTCAAAAACTACCGTCAAAAAATAATACCAGTGATAATGATTTCTACCACAAAAGAGGTCCAGGCAAAGAGATCACTAAGAGAGTTCCACTGCACTTCCAAGACATCCTCACTTCCATCTGATGTCAATAAAAGCTCAGAAAAATTATAATCAAAGAACAGTTTTGAATTTGTTCTGCAACACGGCAAAACTTGAGTTTAACTCTGATAAGGGAGAGGGAGGGAGAAAACACCAAAACTTGCCATGACTAAAATGTGCTATCTATTTCTTAAAGCTTCCATATTTACAAAAAAAAAAAAAAAATCCAGTGTTTCCATGGCCCTGGTCTCTGCAGCTGCTCTAATTACTGAGCAATTAGCTTTTGTAGAAATTCTCAAAACTATAAATTCCATCTTAGAACCAAAACCTGTCTCCCTGAAGTGTTTTGTCAGAATTGTACATTTTCTCACACTCCTGTTTCAGCTAACTGGCACTTTCCAGCAGAAGCATTACGCTGGAAAACGCCACCACCAAGAGTAGACAGCCCTGAAACTGCCTCCTGTTTTTAAGGTTATTTAAGATCTACTCTAGCCAAAGCTGATAACTACAATTTAGAACCCATTTCTTAATTAAAATTCCAGAGAAAAGCACTGCTACATTTCACTAAACATGAAAACAAAGGCCTATGCCTCCATTGGTAGGTTGGTGGACATGAACAAGCAAGTGGGTGATTAGGAATGACCTCAGTACTACACTTGGAGACAAAAATGGGAAAATAAAGGGCATCTTGTACTTTTCACAAACCCTAAAGTAAGCTAAAAAATTAACAAGCTGGACAAAGCCTTCTAAAAATTTAGATGTTCAAGACCCTCAATAAAGACGAAGATTCTAAACACTTTGAGATGGCAACAAAAAGTATAACCTGGAAAATGGGATACTAAAAAGCTTTTAAAAGAAGAAGAAAAATAAAGATGTGTATATGTGTGTGTGTATACACTTCCACTCCAACTGAATTGCATTAAGCCTGTGACAAGTTTACAAAAGCTACAGGATTGGAGGGAACACTGACAATAGTAATTCAGCAAGTTTTTTCCCCCTTGCACAGAATGAATGAATGGCAAAGTATTCTAAATTTGTCAGTTTGTGACATCCACTGACCCAGAATTCAGAGACACTACTTCATAGCTGGTGTATCAGTAGCAGGGACTCTGACAAAGATCCTCTGTCAGGGATGACAGTGCTGGCAGGCCCAACCTTGGTGGTAGGTCAGCAGGGATACAGACTTGGCAGGCAGTGCCCTGCACCTTGCCAACCCACGCTGGTCAAGCGCTCCAGTGCCAGCCAAACTTTTCTACGTGGTCACAGGAACACGGCTAAAAAGGCTCCCAGAAAACAGAGCAGGAACTTGCACTGTGACTAATGATAACGGCCAAAGTGTTAAATTACTGCTCAACTTGCTTTTAATGAGCTGTTTATCGTTAGCCATGAAGATATCTCAAGTGCACTCAGCTCACACAAGAACAAATCTTCTCATTCTGAACACGAGCTCCTTACCTGTTATTAAAAAAAAAAATCAGTAAAGATCTTTAATGAAACATTAACAGATTAAAATAAAATTCATTCCACCAATCTAACAGAGACATTTGAAGAAACTTGTACTTTAATTAAAGAAAAAACAAAACAAAACATGAATATAACCAACAAGGCCTTAACTGGAAGGAAGGGAAGACACAGGGACTTGCACAAAATTGCCACAGGAGTATTTCTGCAGGTATACAATTCAGCCAAGAGCAATACAAGAGTTCCTAGCATTTTCCTTAGACATCTCTAAAGAAAATAGAGAGGACAGTAGAAAACTGTAAGTGTGTCCTCCAAAGAATTAAAGATCACAACATAATTTGCAAAGAACATTCAAATAAACCCAAAAAGTTCCTTAATTGAGGATGAGAACTTCACCTTGGGAGACATTTTTTCCAGCTTAAATAATATTCAGTGATCACAAAAACTGCACAGATCACCCACTCCAGGTGCAAGATTAAAAATCTGAATTCCTAACAAGTACAAAATAGAACAGGGTCAACAATTATAGTTCCATCAGAGGTTAAAACTATAAACCTCAAAAAAACAAACCCCAAAAAAACAAAACCCACCCACCACAGCTGTACACAGCAGCACACCGTGTTGTGAACTTTCATCATCAAGAGAAAGAAATGCACAAGAAGCCTCTCTTCCTTCTTTTCCATTTCTCAGCCCCATCATGATTGTCCATCTGGGCTTCCACTAGGAAAATCCTCTTCAGAAAAAGAGAAAATTCCTATCTCAAATGTATGTCCTCCACATTTGAAAGGAATATAAAGGTTTGAAAAATATAGGTATCCCAGTAAGCACATGATTTGTTGGGGGTTTACTCTGCAGAAGTAACTGGCACTAGGCACTTAGCAGCAATTTCAAGGCCAAGTGAACAAAATTTTAATATCAGAAGTAAGAGTAAACCACTATCAAACGGCAGGGATTAAGACATTAAATCCAACACAGACAGGGCACTCTCAAAAGTTACAACACACTAATTATGAAACATCTTCAATTAAGTTATTTGCTGCTTCTATTAACTTCCACTACCACTAGCTGCCAACTTCATAAAGCATTACAGGTTTTGATGAGCACAGGCACATGACTGCAAGTGTTTGCACCTTTTTCTTTACTCCAGTCAAACTGTGATTCCTCAGAATACCAGGAGGATATTCAGTGCAGAACTTCTGTAATTGACACACACAATGAACTATGCTCATTTCAGTTTTCAGCATTTTAAAGCCACCCATGGAAGACTAATTATCTGAAATTAACGAAGCAATGAAAACCAGCAAGAGATTTCATCTAAAACCATCATATACTGACAACCTAATTTCCCATGACAGACAAAACTCTGCTGATGCAAATTCTGACAGTTATTCCTTGGAGGTTTTATTAACTAAGCGAGACCAAGTGATTCACTGCATAGAATTTCTAAATCCCTACCTATTCTACCAAGAGACTCAAGAACTATTACTGAACCTATTCAATAATACATTCAACACTACTGCTGAATCAATTCTTTCCTATCTCATTTTCCTGCAAAATATCACTCAATTACCTTAAGGACACATAAGAAACCCCACAGCTGGAACAGAGCACAGATCACTTGATTTCCAGTCTTGTGCTTTTAACCGCAGGAGCATATTTCCTCTATTAAATTTACAACCCGCAGAAGACAAAAATTGCCATTCTAAATCACAGAAGCTGTGCATCTGTTGTCCGGCAGCTGTCAGGGCTGGTCTCTCTCTAGAAAGGCCAAGGTGGACAAGTGTGTGTTTGTGAGAGTTGTGTGTGTGTGTGAGCCCTCACATCGCCTCCCGCCTCTTCACCAGTGCCTGCAAACGTGTTTGTTGCTCTCCCCTCGCTCGGTCAGGCCTGACTCCAGCTAAGAGACTCCTCGTCTCAAAAATAAAACAAAACAAAACCCAAAACCAAAAACAACAAACAAAAAAATCCGAAAAAATTCAAACAACAAAAAGTAAGAGACAACCCCCTCGAGTCTCTGCTGAGCACTGCGCTGTTCGCTCCCGTACCGGCACCACGCGTGTCCGAGCAGCCCCGCGGGCGGCCCCGCGCTCCCCTCTCCCTCCCGGGGCTGCTCCTTCCCTCGCAGGCCGCTCCCGGTCCCCTCCGGCCCCGCCGGGACCCCCACGTCACCGCGGGCCCGCTCCAGGCCTCGGCCCCGTCTCCCCCACCACNGAGGGGCGGGGCCGCGCGCGCGCCACGGCGGCGGCGGGAGGAAGCGGGAAAAGGGCCGGGCCGGGCCCGGGTGCCGTGTGGGAAGGGGCCCTGTGGGGAATTGGCCCCGCTCCGTGAAAGGCAGCGAAATAAAGACAAATAATTAATCGGGACATAAGTGTGCGGGGTTCGGTGTGCAGGAAGTAACGCAGCACATACCGGAGGAATAGAAAAGGCCCCGAAGGTCCCGCCGCGATGGCGGGCGCTGCTGGGGCCGAGGGCCGGCGCTCTCCCCCGGTACCGTGTGCTGCTGCCGTACAGCGGCCCTGGGCACGGCGGCTGGGCTCACAGAGTCACAGGCTCACCTGGGTTGGAAAAGACCTGGAGATCGCTGAGCCCACCCTATAACCAACACCACCGTGTCAATCAGACCATGGCACTGAGGGACACGTTCAGTCTTTCCTTAAACACTTCCAGGAACGGTGACTCCCCCTCCTCCCTGGGCAGCCCCTTCCAATGTCTGAGCACCGTTTTTGCAAAAAAATTCCTCCTGATGCCCAACCTGAACCTCCCCTGGTGCAGTTTAAGACTATGCCCTCTTGTCACTTACTGCAGAGCCCGACGCCTTTCTGGCTACAAGCTCCTTCCAGAAAGCTGTAGAGAGTGGGATGGTCCCCCAGAGCCTCCTCTCTGGGGGGACTGGGTGTTATCCACAATGTGTTGGGGCAGTTGAGGTCCTTCAGGGCACCACATCTCTAAAGAAGTTACTAAAATACCCAGTAAAGCTTCAGGAGAACACGTCAGCGTTGTTAGGAATGGCTCTAGAAAGGATTGCACAGATGAAGATTTTCCTACTGTGTATAAAGATGCTACGGGACAAATTCTTACTTGTCCTCATTGTGTGACACGGAAGTGGGCACTGTTGCATCAAGGCTGCTTTTGGGCTACACAGAAGAAAATTTCAGAGAGATATTGGGCCAAAAACACATCCAGTGTGCCACAGCAATGTCTGACCTTGGTTAAGCATACTGCAGGCACAAGTGTTTCTTGTCATTTTTAACTGAGTGAATTATTAGATATGAGGGTATATTAAAGAAGAATTGGATTCCATGCCATGACTTGATGTAAGAAAGTTTTCGTTTTTTAAATTGCTCTCAATACACAACTGACTTTTGGAACTCCAAGCACCAATAGACCAATGCGTGCAAGGCTGACCACACTCAACGCTGCTCTTCAGGACTAGGTGGAACCACTCAACTATTGTTGAGGTCTGAACTCAGATGGCTTTGAAAAATTTAACTTTATATGGGCAACAGGAACATCCACAATTAGAGGAAAGTATTTCACACCTCAGCTCACAAAGTGATTTCAACAGGAAACTTTTCCTACAGGACAATTACTTCATAACCCAAAGGCTGCTTTCCTCAGAGGAGGCTGATCATGGCCAGCTACAGACACACTTCTGAACTAAGCTAAATCCTAGTCTGGTAACTACAATAATTCCTACAGAAGAGAATCTTCCTCTGGTCAAAAAAAAAAAAAATTGTGTATGAACAGATAAATGGGGCAAACCCATCATTGTACATTAATTTGTGTCTCTGTTGTATAACATGTAACTACAGTTAGCAACCTGACATGCCAATTGCATCTGGCATGCCTACTGCATCTTGCTATCGGATTCCTTTTGGAAAAAAACAGGAGTAAGCAAATGTAATGAAAAGTGATTCTATATACATATAAAATACATATATAATTAAGCTAAAAAGAAGCCACATGAAATTCTATATTTTGTGTAACTTAAAGGTAAAACATCTACCAAAAAGAAAAAAAATCAAGAAAAAATAATTTAAAGTTGATAGAAACAGGGAAAAATATCAAAAAAGCCAAGCTGAAATTTCAATTTCAAGTATATTTGAGCTTTAAATAAATCTTCTTCTGTTTCAATACTACATGGCTCTTTAATATTTTGGATATAAACAGAGGTTCTTAAGAAGTCAATTAATAGCTCAACAGGATATCTCTACTAAAGTTCATGGCAGCAGTGAAGGAGCAAGGCTTCGGTGTCATTTTGTCCCAGAACAGAGCTAACCTTTGGGGACTCCTCTGTATCTCTGCACCAGCAATTGTTTTGCTTTGGCCAGGCAGTCCAAAATACGGGACATAAAAAAACCCCCAACAATAACTGCTGGCCTTTTTCCAAATCTTTTGTGTAACTTAATTAATAAACCGAGTAACAAACAACAAATTGGCAGCAGGCATTTTAGGTGTTGTTCATGTGCCAACCATCATGTCTCTAGAAAACAAAATGTTCTCCTCTGTTGAGGAGTTACAAAACAGTTGTATACTGCTGGGTGAATCTGCATCACAGAGCTCCGATGCATTTCCTGCTGCGGAGGTTTTGGAGTTCCAGTGATGAGGAAAGCTGAAGATGTGCATACAAGAGTATGGGAAGACAAGGAAAACACTAAGATTTCCAAAATTAGGTTTTCCTAAAAATTCTCCACTTAAAACTACAGGCAACTGAGACGTCTGCTTGCGGCACACCCTTCTCAGAAAATAGTGATTTTTAAGCACAGTGCAGAGGCTATTTTGGAGTGTGCTAGCAAGGAATATGAAAATCGGTCTGAAAAATGGGTTTCCTTTTTTTTCCATGCTATTTTGTCATAGACTAATGTTGAGTGGGCAAACCCCAAATGTCTGAAGTTAAATTATCTCCTTGTAGTCAATGAGACTGATAAAATACAAAATAAATGACACTGGCTATCTGATGATGCAGATGTATGCCCTTAAGGCCACAGGAAAATTAACACCACTTTGACCACAGCCTTTTCATACATGGTCTCCATCATTTGGATCTCTGGTAGCACATTCCAGTGTGTCCACTCTAATAGCATATGAAGTTCAA
Source organism: Horornis vulcanius (assembly GCA_013401035.1). Taxonomy (NCBI): domain Eukaryota; kingdom Metazoa; phylum Chordata; class Aves; order Passeriformes; family Scotocercidae; genus Horornis; species Horornis vulcanius. The sequence continues at coordinate 20,353 of VZUA01060022.1, read as the reverse complement.
TAAAAAGACAACATGGAGACTCAAAGCACCCTGAACACAGTTTCCAGAAATCATGTGATTTCACAAATTCCTGAATTTCACAACTCATGGAACCATCGATCCCATTTTATCACTGTCAAACCCAGATTTTCCAGCACACATACATGCAGCTGTGTTAATCCAAGGAAAAACAACTAGCTAAGGTCCCCCTTACCTGAATGTTTTAATTATTAAATTACATTAGATTCTGCAGAGACAACTGCACATGTTTATACTTTGGGGCCTGCCTTGTGAAGGCAGCTGAAGCACAAGTACCTGTCTGATTCCTTTGTGCACAGGCTAATGGCAGTGAGGGTGGAAAAACACCTTCCCACAAAGCTGAGTTACTGCAGATGTTTGTGTCAGAGTGAGAGATAACCCCAAAGCGTGATCAAAGTATAAAACAGCCAACAGAAGAACTACCTACAGCTATCAGGCCTCCATGGTTGAGAAGTGTGAAGTTCAAGAACTATCTTAAATTCCATTATTTTCATTTTACTCTCCAGATTTTGAATACAATTCCTGTATTTCTTAATGAAATTTTTATTTGGTTAGAAGTGAATTAGTACAAAAATCAAATAGATTGTTTGAATTATAAGGAAATAGTCTTGAAAAACAGTTGCTTTATTGCAAAACTTTGGCCTTCCTGTAACTTCTTAAATGGCTGTGTTGTTCAATTTCATTCTCTATCAACTTTCTAAATTGCTGGGGGAAGAAGGTGGAATGCTGTTAAGAAAAGAAAAAGAAATATATGTAAACAGTTGCCATGTCTCTATCCACATTAAGTATTCACAAAGCCACTTTATGTTAAAAAGATCCTGTAGTGTGAAAGGTGGCTTGGATATTTAAACCAAATCTAGCTTAAAAACCGAATTGGGGGCAATGGATAGGATAGTTCACGGAAGTTCCACTCACAGCTGTCAGCTGAGTAGAAATGGGGGAAGGGGGAAATGCTGAGAAAGGAATTTACATTTTTTTTTGGCAGTGAAGAGAGGAACATGCCATCCCTGTTTGAAAAGTTTCAGGGTGGGAAAGGCTAAGGAGGGGCTAACATACTATACATACCTTTATGTATATTTTTGAGGCAGAAAAACAGTGTTGTGTTTAAGCAGAGTTCAGCAAGTGGAGAGGGAGGCGACATTCGCTCTGGCCATTTGGTTCTCTTAAATAAACCCACAATTGACAGCAGGCTGAGAACAGGCACAGGAGGTGCTAAGAGGCTGCCTCCCAAGAAAACAATACAAATGTTGTGTACCTTGCATCACACATGTAAGAAAATGGAAATAATCTTTAGTGTCTGGAGGAAAGATGCTAAAGTGTTTATCCACAAGGCGCTCAGAGGTGTAGGCTCCTGCTAAGTTACACTCAATGGCTCACAGCCTTGAATCCCCAGAGCTAATTCTTAAATTAAGCACCCTGTTATTGTTACAGCCACGCTTCTGGGTACCTTGCAAGATAACTCACACAGAGAAAGGGAGAGAAGAATTAGTCTTGTTTCCTGAAGCTACAGATAGAAGACATTAACATGAAATTGTAGACCAGAGGAGAGAGGAGAGGCAAGCCAAAAGTATTCTTCCCAGCAAGTTTAAACTTCAAACTTTTCTTCCTAGACAGGAAGTAAAAATGGGATAAGACATGTAGCTGAATAATGCTATGGAACATCTATGGGGATGTTAGAAACAAAGACACAAATATGTAAAAGTTTTATAAGTTCAGCTTCACTCCACAGAATAAAATTGTGAATGTACTGGGGATACTATATCCAGTTCAATAGATCTGAGAGTCACTTAGGATGCAAAATTGAACACATAATTCAAGAAAAGAGAAGTCTGAAAAACATTAAAAAGGCAAAATCCTAAGAAAGGAAAAAGGACACTGCAGGAAGAGTGAGATGTGCATGAAGGAATGAATAAGAGCAATTGCTTTGGTCACAAAGCCCACATCAGAGTGAGAACCACCATCCTTTGGCACCTGTGGATAGAGTCCAGTAAGGACAGACTACTCCTAAATCAAATCTTCTTCTTGGAATGGGGTGAAAGCCTTTCCAGAGAAATAGAAAAAATGTCCCAGCTGATGAACACAATACAGTGCTCTCAGAGAGGAAATGATAAAGAAGATACTTTTAAATAGCTTGATTCCTTTGAATATTCCTCTGGGGCTATTTTTCTGGACCATCCCCAGCTTGCCCTCACCATCACATCAGCAGTACAGAAACATGCAGTGCTCTCATTCTTCTTAATCAGTGATTTTCAGCTATTTCCAGAATATGACCTCACATTACAAGAACACTTTCTGGAGTCTGACACCCGCTACTAAGCTTAGAAAAAAGTTGGCCCTTGCGTCCTCAAAGCTGTCTGCAACAACCAGACCAATTTCCTATGGACAACAGAGAAGTTGGACCATGGAACTGGGATAGAATATGTAATACAGAAATAGGATGAATCTGACATCACAGTGAACCTCTTGCATGTTCCATAACCCTGTGATCACTATGAGCTTTTTTACTTTGATGAAAACGGGGCTTCAAATTAGCCATGAACAAAATTGCATCTTCCTTTCCTAAAGGTTTACTCCCTTCCCTCCATTTGTTTTACATCCCACACCGTTAGCCAAACAGGGAGATTTCTGGGTGAATTCTTCAACAATATCTCCTGCATGGTCCCAGTTTTTCCTAGGGTTTTTCAGTGCCCAGCCCAAGCACTGTCAAGCATGGTCCCTTTTGGTGTTCCCTGGCACCTGGGTGGGACACATGCTCACTTCAGGACAGTGAGGAGATCTGACATGCAGCCTCACACTCAACATAATCATCTACTGACACAGTCATGAGCTGTGTCATCCATTTCTTGCAGCAACAGAAGGAACCAGCATCCACAATAACTGTGCACTGAAAACTTGCATTTGTGGCTCCATGGCCAAAACCACAGGAGAACTATTTTTAGCACAACAGAGCTCTAAATAGTGGAAGCACTGAAAATTTAGCTCACATCATGGGCCAAATTCTTCTCTTGGTTACACCCACTCTATGGAGAAGCTTGACTATAGTAAACAGAGACACTCTGAAACAGAAATTAATTTCTTTTTAGAAGTGGAATTTCGATTATGAGCAAAGTAAGTATTTTAAGCTTTAAATGAAGAAGGGTATGCATCCTCCAGCATTTCCTCTGGAAATAAATGAAAGGAGAAAGGAACGGTTTGAGATAGAAGCTCTCTATTACAGTAACTGTATCTATTATGATAAAGGTAATTCTTCCCACTGTATATGTGTGAACTGTACCCAGAGCTGACATCTCTCCATTCATTACAGCCACTTTGGCCTAGACCAGTGAAAAGAACACTGAGTTTATCTGTATCTTGAGAGAAAGCGACACAGATGAGTGTAACCTATGAGTAACAAATCAGGTTTTAATAGCTAGACCTACACTTAATTACTCACAAGCCAACTTTCTAACAGCCGTTTTATCACCTCAGGATTTCCCAACACAAAACAATTAGTGATGGCAGTGCAGAGCACTCAGGCTCTCTCATGTACAAACTGACAGGACCTGACTTTCTCCTCCTGGGTGTAATTCCAACGGAGTCACCAAGTTACAGGGTGCTGAGCCTTTATAACTTGCATTTAAATTTTGTGGCACACTTAGGGACACAATTTTTTTTGCCAGCCTCATGACCAAATAGTTGGGTGTAATAATTTCCTCTCCCATATCAAGATCTGCATATACAAGCATAATAATGTCTATTGTAAATTAAAGTGCTTTTGGGCATAGTGTAGTACAGGTTTTGGACAGTGTGTTGCAAGCTATTTGCTTTCTCTAACCAAAATTTCCACCGAATTTTTTTTTTTTTTTTTTTTTTTTGTGTGTGTGTGTGTGTGTGCTTGTGGTTTGATTTTGGGGTGGTTTTTTGGTTGGTTTGTTGTTTGTTTGTTTGTTTGTTTGTTTGTTTGTTTGTTTGTTTGTTTGTTTTGTGTGTGTGTGTGTGGTTTTTTGGGGGTTTTTTTGGGTTTTTTTGTTAGGAGAAGAGGGAACTGGATCATCTTCTAAACCCAAAAGTTTTTGGAAAAGCCAGTAAGATAAGAAAAGTCATAAAACAGTAATGTAGTAATGATAATGTTTTTTTCTCACTCACTATCTTATTGTTGATGAGTCTTCTTGCACTCTTTAGGCACTGCCCTATGACATATGTTTTAAAAGGAAGTACAGGAAGGAAAATCAAAAAGCAAACAAAACATTTTCAATTTGGCTACATTTTTCTAATCTGAAACAAATTAGCATTGTTGTTGTCTAAATACCTCTATATGTAACACTATAAATGGCAAAAAATAAATTCATAAATGCTCCAGCTGCTTAGCTGGGCCCCGTGTAAGGCACTGCCACTAAAATAGTTCACAACTGTAATTACAATTCGCCACATCTTGGGAATGACATTTAGGATTCTCGAGGTGCTTTTAGATAATTTTTAGACCGCGTAGAAGTTCAGCTGTCACAAAGTCAGTTTTATTTTGTAACGGATTTTATCCTTTGGAATGTTATGTTTGGAGTGAGCTGAAGATATGGAAAAATACATGCAATATAGTTTGCTTACCCAACTGAAATTTAACTCCTAAAACAAAGCAGAAACATTTTTTTCCCCTTAATGTTCATATTCCAGCCTGTGCTTGTCCACAGCTATTTAGATTTGGAAGTGGGGGCGTTGGGGTGCAGGAGAAAAATCTCTCCCCTACTGCACTATTCCGACTCCATTAGTGGAGTCAACGAGAATTCCTGCTCTCTCTCCAGTAATTAAATAAATATTTAACATTGCGGGATGTAATTGGAATCCCAAAAGTTAACAATAGCCTCAGCTATCGGTGTCGCTATCTCAGGGGTTCTGTTTTCACAGGGGTATATTTAGATCTCGGCCACATCACCCACTTGCATTACGAATAGTACAACCCCCTCTCTTAAAGAAAAGAAAAAAAGAAAAAAAATAAAAGAAAAACCAAGAAGCTCGGTAAAATCTGGAAACTTTTATAAAGTGACGCCATCTCCGCGGATCTCCTTCCCTGCTGCACAACGTACTTCAAAGCCTAACAAATGCAGTGCGGCCGGCAGGCTGGCGTAAAAAAACCCAAACAAAACACACAACAACAACAAAAAAAAGCAGTAAGGAATGAACAGAGCATTACCTTCCAGCAATTACTGCAGCTCCATTTTCTCGCCGTGTATTTTGTCTCCCTTCCGAGGGATCCCTATTCCCCCGTGTCCCGGGGGAGGAGCCCTGCGGAGGGTCCCCGGCGCGCCGGCAGCGGGGACGGGGCGGTGACACCCCCGAGCTGCCGGCGGGGAATCCACATCCCCGCTTTAGAAACTTTCTGCAAAACTCGTGTGCCAGGTCTATTTTCGCTTCCTTCTTTCATCCTGTAATATCGCCCTTCGCCCCGACGCAACGCAGCCATCTTTTGTGCTGTGCCTTTCCTACAGTCCCTGGGTTTTGCCGGTGTAAATCCTGGCTTTGCCAGAACACGCTGATCCCTTTCGATGATTAATTTATCTCGTTTGCAAAACGGGAACTACAGTCACGGTGTATTGATTCCTGGCATTAAGTTTCTCTGCACAAAAAGAATAGGCACAATCTGAGTTTTTAATGGATATAAATGTATATATGCATGTATAATACATTTGTATACACATATTTAAGGTATTCACATGCTATGTCTATGTTCACATCAACACACATCTCAAAATTAGGAAGTTTAATTAGGGTAATGATGCTTTTCATGTAAAAATTACGAAGTATGAGTGATCTTTATACCAAGCTTATGTTTGCATTTTGCTACTCTGTGTGTATAACCGAGATGGCAGAAATGGAGAGTAATGTTTGTAAATGAGAATACAGGTCTGCAAAAGATCGTTCTCTGTGTATCTACTGAGCCAAACACAATAAAAACTGATTAGTCTTGTTGACAACAGAACTCACAGAGGTTCCAAAGTCCAGTTAACAGGAACAGTTTAACAGCTGCACCCCATAGAAGAACCTCTTAAAACAGAAAATCAAATTTATGCAATTAGATGCTTGCAGAATCAAAACATTTACTATGAAAATAATGAAATTATTATGATTATGCCTAATCATTAGTCCTTGCTCTTCATGAAGATGACTAGAGCTGTGCATGAATGACCAGCTCAACCCTCTCAGACCCTAGTTTGGGAGAAACTTTGTCTCCCTCACGCTGCAGGCTTGAGTTCCCTTGCCAGAAAATCAATGTTCTGACAAGATTTGAGCCAGCAGTGGAAAGGAAGATTAAGGCCCTCTGTGAGGTGTTGGCTTATCAAAGGAAAGTCAGACTTTGCAGATTACTGCTGGTTTTCTTTGAAGGATTCAGCCAGTGTGAGGAAGATAATATTCTTCTTGATGTATTCAACCAGGATTTCTAAAAGGCTCTTGGAAACTTCTCCCACTTGTCTTTGGGAAGATTATCTGCCGGGAAAGAGGAGGTAATGGTCTCCTAAAAGGTATAACTACTCAAAAGAAAGGCAGCAAAAAGTGGCAGTTTCTGGTTCCTTTTCACAGCAGAGGAAGTGGAATTTCGCAGGGAAAGATCCCATTGGTGCTGCTCAGTGTGTCACTGGGTGAGCTGGAAAAGGCACTTAGATGAGCTGTGGATAACAATGTCATGTACTAAAGTCAAGATGAGGACTTGGTGTGAAGAACTGAAGGACGAGTTTCCCATACTGAGTGGGAAATAAAAGGTAGATGAAATCCAGACTAGATATAAATGCAAAGTAGCACGGATGGGGGTGAAGTAACATCCAAGATTATAAGATCTAACATATTATCACCCAGCAGCTATGTTTTGTAATAGTTCAGCGCAGGTATTGGATGAATTTTTGATCACCAAGGAGCGCACTGAACATCAGGAATTGCTACAAAAGCAATAGCAAACAAAGCAAAGATGGATTCCATGCTGGGAATTCCTAGTGCACCTGCATCTCAGATTCCAGACAGATAGGCAGTTCTCCACCTCAAGGAACAAACACCACATCTGGTAGAGGTACAGACAAGGCCAAAAGGAGTGATGTGAAGATCAGATGGGTCCCGTGCAGAGCATGCCTAAATAGTCTCTTCTATCTGGAAAAGAAACAGCTGAAAAGGGATATTAAAGACATCTGCACAAAACCCAAATTGAAAAGGTGAAAGAAAAGCCTTTGTCTTCAAGTTCTGGAGGAAGAAAGCTTAGCTGCAGGCTTTTAAGGAGAAAAAGGTAGTTCTTCACTCAGAGTACATTAACGAGTTGTGCCACCAAACATTGTGGATACTAAAAGTTTACAGGAATTCAGAAATCAAAACTGGTGAGAGTGCAAATTCACAAAAGAAAAAACTCTTAAAAGTCAATGAATACAAGACACTGGTCGCTGGCTCTGGAAGTGCTGTGGTTGCAAATTGGTGGGTGAGGATTCCATGCCATCACTGTTTTCCCAGCACATGGATTCTTCCTCTGGGCATCCCTGTTGTGGCTGTTGGACAGGAGACTGAGCTAGACAGGCCTTTGATCCCACCTGCAAGGGCCATATCATTTTCTTCACATGCTGTCAGAATTGTTTTTCACTCTGGAGCTCATCTCTCACTGCAGTCTTATTCTATTGTCTATAATATCACAAATTCTGGTCTGCATTTTTCTAAATTGTGTGATACCCCAGTTCTACCTCTCTACCATTCTACAAATATTTTACATCTACATAAATTACACATGTAAAGACATCTGTTAATAGGAATAAAAGCCTTCTGTTCAAAAACTGTGAAATTGTTTTTGTTTATGTACCACTCTGGCTTTCTCAATAGGCTCAGAAGAAAAGATTCCAAAAAATCAGCAATGAGTTTACACTCTGAGTTTTGAGTTTGCAACTCAAAAATGCATCAATTATTCTAATCTACATTAAGAAATTATTATTAGGAATTCCACATTAAAGGTAATTTAAATAGAAACCTCAAATTAGTGAAGCTTCAGCATGGTAGAGCATGGCTGTGTGAGCTCATGGCCCACTGCTGATACCGAGTGAACGAACCCTGTTGCATCTTTTCATCCACATTTTTGCATCACTATGTTCAACAATGAAAGTTATGTTTTGAAACAAGCGTCTGGTCTCTTCCAGTGATACCAAGGCTGGGTAATAATGGGAAACTTCCCTTCATGACAAACAAGAAAGAAAAAAAAAAGGCTTTTTTGCATTTTCTGTGAAGAGAAAATGGTAGCAGTCAGAACAATCATCTGGCATTTGAAAAGTTTTGTATGATGGGAAAAAATCCTTTTGAAACAGGAGTGCCAGTGAGGAACATCTAATGAAAAAACAGCTTACAAAACTTGAGTTGTGACAATGATGAGATTGCAGCTGAACTTCTCCTTTTGTCCAATCCCCTCCTTCTCTAAAGTATCAGTAAAATACAATATATTTCACAAGGTACTTTAACAAACTTATGTAGACCAGTGGAAGAGAAGTAGGCCAGAGATTCTTTGGTATTCCTTGGTCCAACTCAAAAGAATGGCAACATACTTGAAGAATACTTGATCATTATGCTTTCTAAGAGGAGAGCATTTGCATTGCTGTTAGAAATATGAAGAAAATTAGGTTCAGCTACAAAATGCCACATGTCCAAAAGCAGTCAGATATCTCAGTGGCAATTTCAGGGCTCAGGCTTTTAATTAACCCCCCACTTTTGATTCCAAAGACTGCTCTGATGCAGAGGATCTTGTGTGTATAAACACAGAGCAGTTATAGCTGCTTTGCAGTTCCCACTACCCCTAAATTCTGACATTTTGGGGTTTTGTAGAGCAAGGAGGTTTTTTCCATTCTAGATTGCCAAAGAGCTGTTTCTGAGAAAGTCACACAATTCAACTTGAAATAAGCTCTTTCCTGCCTTTCTTATACATAACTCATCACACCCAGATTTTAATATATGTGTCCTTGTTTCAAACCTACCCTTCTAATTTATTGAGCAATGTCTTGACTTTCATGCTGTTGAACAGATTTCTTGGAAAAGT
>VZUA01060015.1:4686-15407 GCA_013401035.1 Horornis vulcanius | reverse complement strand
TACTTTTATTTTTTTTATCTTTTATCTTGCACTTCTTAGAGATCAAAACAATAATCCTCAATGTTTAGTAGAAAAGCATTTAAATGGTAACTTAAAAATTTATCTTGTCTTTAAACCAATATTAATCATTTTGTCAGAGTTTTAAAGATTCATCACATCTGCATATAAAGTACTTGCAGACTTTTTTAAAATTTATATTTATTTTATTATTTATTTTCATCAAATACATACACACATGTAATTTTCCATAATTAAAAAATATTTTTAAATGCCTGAGTTATGCTTGAAAACTGCAGGTGGATCAAAGCAAGATTTTTTTAAGCTTGTTTCTCTTACCTACTCAGATAAACCAAGGCAGACAAGTGGATTTAGATGTTAATTATTCTAAAGTAGTTTCTTAAGCAAAACAGGAACATATGTTGAATATATCATGCACAATTCTGGTGGCTTTCATTAATCATCTTATCAAGAAGTATTTAAGAGAAAAATCACATAGAGTGTACTAACCAGCACTTTTTAGAAGCACCAAAACACTCCTCAAAATCCCCTATCTGAGCCTGTTTTATCTCTAAATTCTGATTTAACTCTTTTCCACACTTCTTAAATTAGTAGATCTCACCTGCTCAGCCCTGCTTTAAACACAGCAAAAGAATGGGAAGGTCTTCCAATTTATCAGCCAGCTATCAGTTTCCAACCCCTGAGCAAACAACTCCAACCAAGACTGCATTTGTTTTTTGCCCATTCCATGTATATTAAAATTCTAACTGATGAAGACCAAAAGCAGTCTTACTCAAAACTGAATCAAAACCAACTAGGAAATTTGACCATAAGGACGCATTCTAGTGTAAAATCTAAATTTTATAAATATTTATATCACATTCCAGCAAGTGACACTCCGACACTGGAGTCAAAACTAAAAAGATATTTCTCCCAATTGCACCTATAACTTAAAAATCCAAAGCACTAGGTTCATTTAAATTTGTATAGGGATCACTAATGCAAAGTGGCTAAGTTCTGAAATGTCAATAGCTGTAACACATTTTAGCCCTAGTGATGAGCAAATAGAATCTCAAATGAAATAAAAGATATATACTTAATTAAAAAAACTAACACACTGACAGTCATCTTTACTCACAGAAAACTGATACTAAGAGCCTCACAAGTTGCAACATGGGCAGAATATACAGTGATTTTTCAATCACATTCTTCAAAAATCTCACACTTTTTGTATTCTAGTTCAAGTCAAATTTGGAACCTGAAAGCCCTGAGTTAAAATTCCAATAACTATCTTTTGCAAATATAGTTGCATTTTAGTTCAACTAAACAACTTCCCAAGACCTGGGGTATGCAATTCACATGGAAGTGATANTCAAGTCAAATTTGGAACCTGAAAGCCCTGAGTTAAAATTCCAATAACTATCTTTTGCAAATATAGTTGCATTTTAGTTCAACTAAACAACTTCCCAAGACCTGGGGTATGCAATTCACATGGAAGTGATATGAAGCAGAACAGTTTGCTACTTTGCCTAAAGGCAAAGATTTCTCTAGTGCTACAAGACGCTCCAGTACGAGGCAGGTACAGCCAGTTTTCCTTCCTCCCCAGTATTCACAACACATCCTTCTCTGAGCAACATGGAAACACTAGGCATGTGCAAGAGCACAACCACAGCAGCAACAAGCATGTGTGTGCCATAAAAGGTAATCAGAGAACAGGGGCTGACCTTGCATGAAGTCAAGATGTAAGGGGATGGTGTGATGAGGCCACAGGAGCACCAGAGTACCATGTGGGAAAGTCTAGAACATGAAACGCTAGATCAAGGAAAGGCAAGGCAGAAAAGAGCAAGGAAGACAACAGGGGTGTTTATAGAATTGGTGTCCTCATTCAGCAGAGATATTACATGCTATAAGCAGATAAATATAGATGAACTTTGCATATAAGGTGAGGAGGAGGCTGTGTGGTGGCACTACAGAGAGGAAGAGAGCCATTTTTCTTTTGCAGAAATGTTGCCTGCTCTTTGTGCTTCTGAATGGCATATGAAGTTTATGTCTCCTTCTGGCCTATTTCTACATCCTTGTTCTTATGTTTTTGTAACAGTGTTTGTTTCCACGTCCTTCTGAAAGTCAATACCAAAGAAAATTCCTTCTGCTGAAGAGAATTCATTAATTAAAAATGCACTAACTGAATCCTTCCTTGTCATAGTGACAGCTGCTTTAACATTACAAATGCTATCTCCACATTTTGGGGCATTAGGCTACATATTCACTGCAAAACACCTTCATAACATTACAAAAACAATGATTCCTAGCTAATTCAACAGCTGGAACACACTGCCTAATTCTATGTTTGTTGTGTAATAGAAATAAAAGTTGAGTGTTATGTAAGATCATGATATTTTCTACCACTTCTTGATAAAGAACAAAATAAACAAGGAAAAACTTCTAACATTTTACAAACTCTTCTTTGTTCCTGTGTTGTCTCTTCCTTAACTTAAAATAATCCCCAAAAAACCTGAATAGATGTTTTAAACCAGTTCCAAGTTCCACAGTTGGCTGGAAAAACAGGACTAAAGTAGTACATTTTAGAGGAAGTGGAAAGAGTTGGGAACAGATTTACAAGTCCGATGATTTCAGGATCAGATTACATCATCTCTACTAAATAATGACAAAAACCTGCCGTCAGATGAAAGTACATCAATTTTCCCTTGAAAAACAAAGAATAATCTAAGCCTCATACTAAAATTCAAAGTCTTAAAGTTACCTCTCAGTATATGTATATAAATCTATGTACAGGCATACTCAACTCACAGGCATTGGCCTGAACTGGCAGCAGGTCTGAAATAGATGAGTTAATGTACTCAAAGATGCAAACTAAACAATGCATCTCAACACATGGTGGTTCCAAGATATATTGTGCATGTAAAGAGATTCATGTGCTGCAGATAATCAAAACCCTATACTGTCACCCTCTCCACAAAAGCAGGTATAACATCATGGCTATAAAAACAAATCTCAACGAACAGAATTTGCACTTACTCCTTCTCCACCATTCCTAGCACTGCTGCATCCACAGGGAAAGGAAGTGACAAACAGTAACGGAAGGGGAACACCTCCAAAATCCACTGAGCACCACATCAGAAGAGGAAGTACAAAGTGTCTGTGCTATGATGCACTGGGTGCAGGTCACTAAGGAGCACAGATTTCTTTTCCCTTTTTAAGCAAGGGAGTTAAAATAAGATTCTTGGTATAGCTGAGTAGAACAAGATGAGTAGTTTTTAGTTGACAAAACTAAAAGCAAGGAGGATGCGATGGTTATTAGGAAAGTGGCATGAGATGAGAGAACACTAAAGCAACACCTTCCAGCACAGAAATCACGGATATAAGTTCTATGCCTTCCTCTGCCCCCTGCACACAAGCACAAAACTGATGTCTGAAGCAGCATGACTCCAGAAGTTTGCTGCTAAACTTCATTTTCTCACACTTAAGAGTGGCAAGCAAATGTCAGTTCAAAGATATCTACCTCATAAGCACAATACATACGCTGCAGTACTCCAGAAGAGTGATGCCGTTGACACTCCTCAAGGATAGGATGCCATCCACAGCAACCAAGACAAGCCCATGAAATGGGCCCATGGGAATCTCATGAGGCTTAACAAGACCAAGTGCAAGGTGCTTCAACTGGGTCAGAGCAATCTCTGGTATCAGCACAGGCTGGGGATGAACAGATGGAGAGCAGCCCTGGGGAGAAGGACTTGGGGGTGCTGGTGGGTGAGAGGCTGGACATGACCCAGCCATGAGCACTCCCAGCCCAGAAAGCCAAATGTGTCCTGGGCTGCATCCAAAGCAGCGTGGGCAGCAGGGGAGGGAGGGGATTCTGCCCCTCTGCTCTGGTGAGACCCCACCTGGAACTCTGCATCCAGCTCTGGAGTCACAGCACAGGAAGGATACAGAACTGTTGGAGTTAGCCCAGAGGAGGCCACCAGGATGATGAGAAGAATGGGACACCTCTTCTATAACAAAAAGGCTGACAGAATTGGAACTGTTCAGTGTGGAAATGAGAATGCTTTGAAGTGACATAATTGCAGCTTTCCGGTACCTGAGGGGACCCTACCTGAAAGATGAGGCAAGACTATATGCAAGGGCGTGTTTCAACAGGACAAGGGAATGGGTTCAAATTGAAAGAGAATAGTTCTATATTAGATAATAGAAGGAAAATCTTTACTGTGAGGTTGGTGAGGCACTTGAATAAGTTGCCTAGAGAAGCTGTGATGTGGATTCCCAGAGGTGTTCAAGGCCAGGTTGGATGGAGCTCTAAGCAAATCTCGTCTGGTACAAGGTGTCCCTGCCCACGGCGGAGGAGTTAGAACCAGATAGCATTCAAGGTCCTTTCTAACCTAAACCGTTCTACAATGCTGTGAAGAGCCAAGAGGGATCAAGCTGACCCAGTTCTGCCACTGCCATGCCAGCAGCTCCCAGCACCCTGCGACCCAACCCCGGCCGCGCTGACAAGGAGAAGGAGGAGCCACCGCTCTCTTCCCGCCCCTCGCCGCCGGGCAGCTCCCCCAGGGCCGCCCTCTCCCTGCCCCGCAGGGGTCACCCCGGCCAGGCCGGGACAGCGGGTGCACAGCCGCCTTCGCCTCGTTACCTTTGTGCTCATCATCCAGGTACCGGACGCGCAGCTCCTCCTCTTCCTTCGCCTGGGAGCTGTAGCTCCTCCCGGCCGAGGGGAGAGCGGTGGTGGCGACGGCTCCCCTCAGCGGGGGCGTGCGGTGGCCGCTTCGGCCGAGGGCGGCGGAGGTCGCGGCGGCTGCGGCTGCGAGCCTGAGCCGGGCGCGCAGGAGGCCGAGCCCGCCCAGCGCCGNCCCCGCGCCGCCGCCGCCCGGGGCCGCGGGAGGGGGCGGCTCGCCCTGGCCGGGCCCGGCTCCTGCGCCGGCCCCATCCCGGCTGCTACTCTGGCAGGAAAAGGCTCCTCGGCCGGGGGAGATCTGAGACTTCGCAGAAAACCAGCCCCATCCTGGGCCGCGTCAAAAACAGGGTGGGCAGCTCGGCGAGGGGGGGAACTGCGTCCCTCTGCTCCGCTCTGGTGAGATCCCACCTGGAACCCTGCATCGAGCTCTGGGGGCCCCAACAGAAGAAAGACATATAACTCATGAAGGAAGTGCAGAGGAGACGATGAAGGTGATAAAGGGGGCTGGAGCATCTCCCCTGCAAAGACAGGCGGAGGGAGTTGTGGCTGGTGAAGCCCGGTGACAAGATGCAGAAGAGAAGGTTATGTAGAGACTCCATAGCAATATTCCAGTATCTGAAGGGAAGTTCATCAGGGTCCGTAATGATAGGGCAAGCAGTAATGGGTATGAATTAAGAGAGGAAATTTAGGTGAGATTTTAGGAAGGTGTCCTTCACTGTGACAGTGGATGAGACGATGGAATAGGTTACCTGGAGAAGCTGTGAGTGCCCTAGCCCTCACAGTGTTGAAGTTGAATAAGGCCTTGAACCAACCTGGTCTAGTGCGAGATGACTCTGCCTATGGCATGGGGTGGGGGTTGGGACAGGACGATCTTTAAAGTCCGTTCCAGCCTTTTGACATTCTGTGATTCTCACACACAGTTTGAAATATGCAGGTGCGTGGACAAATTTCTCATTACTAAATGCAGATGTTTAGTTTCATCAAGGCTTCATGATACTGCTGGAAGTTATGCAGCAAGTTTATTTGCAGTGAACTTGAGGACATCCTGCCTTAAAGGCAATGTGCTCAGGCTCTGTTGTGCTCTGTGTGGTGGCACCAGAATGAACACTAATGAACTCTGCAGCACTTGCTTCTTCTCCCATATCAGCCATAGCCAGGCCTTGTCGTGGCATCAGCACTGAACAGTGTTACAGTCAATAACAGAAAGCAGGTAGCACATGGTTCTGTATGCTACAATAGAAGACTGCCATCCTCCTGTTTTGAGGCTCTCAGTATTACCATTGTGTTGCAAAACTAAGGATCAAATTAATACACCTTGGCATTTTGAGTTGGGTTTAGGTCTCTAAGCAACACTGCCATGGTGCCTGCTTGCCCTCCATGCACATCAAAAGACATACCAGCATGAAACAAGTCAAACAATAAAAGCAATAACAATGGAGGTAGGAGGTAATTGCTGTGTTTTGTTGTAAATTCACATGGTTCAAGACTGCTATGACCTGTTTCAAACCGGTTGAAATTTCAGCAATCTATGTGTCAATACCATAACAATTTAGTTGAGCCAGAATATGCATTTGATATAAAAGAAGTTGGACCTGGCAAAGGTTATAACTGCAGTGAATGCAGGTCAGTAATGAGGCTCTTAAAAGCTGTGAAGTTTGTCTTCTTCAAGTTTATTTCCTTCAAATTAGGCCTTGAGAACTGATGAAAACATGCCTTTGAGCCACCCCCTGCCATTTTCATAATTTAGTGTTACATAATCAGGGGAATAAAGCTGTACTGCTTCTGAGCAGAGGCTCAGATGGAGCCATTTTGGTTGTTGTTTCAGAAAACTAGCTACTGCATTCCTTCATGCGGTTGCTCAGCAGCTCCTCCATGCCTTCCTTCTGGAGAAACGAAAGTCTAAAAATAATGTACTGTTTGTTCTTGTGGAGCACCATGAAGGGCAAATGTGCATGTGGGGGGAGGAATAGGCAGACTATCGCCTTGCATTTATTATGTTTTACTATTTAAACAGGGCGATAGCTTGTGATTCACTGCCCTTTCCAGCAGAGCCTATAGTATGCCAAAGACTTCCAGTAGAAAGAGATAAAGAAATTGTGTTTGCAGTGAAAGAACATTTTAGTTTATGAGAAGGAATTTTGAAAAGTCATATCCAGCTACATCAATAGAAACAGAGAGAACAGCTCTATTCTAAAAGATGAAGAAGATAAAAAGGCATTAAAAGCAGAACTAAATTCACTGCCACATCTTAATGTTGCCTTGAAGCTGAAGGCAGACATTTAGTCATATGCAGTGGTTCCCAGACTGAAGGACTAGTGAACGTGTTTCTGAGCAGAGGTCAGTAAGGGCAGTCAACCCAACAGATTCATCTCCCTTGTAGAAACACCCAGTCTGAAAAATTTTAGAAATGCCGTTTTCTTTTACATGCCACTGTCTGATTTTACTTTCTTTGTGTAAGAATTGAAAAGGAAATTTAATTTCTATTTATTTTTTCTCTATTAATGTGTAAAACTGCATGATATGATATGCATATATGTGTGCTTTATTGCAGTCATTTAATACTACGCTGCATTTTCTAATAGTGTGTATTCAATTCCCGTCATTCCCTGACATGCAAACATAATTCAGGACTCAGGTGAAAGCAAAGTTTTCCATATTCTCTTGTTGTTTGTTTTTTTCACTGTAGTTTACTTATAAAACACAGCTTTGGGGTCATAATAGTACATGGAAAGGTAAAGTATGTTGATATGGATTATTATTTAAAGATATATCCTAATTTTTGAAAAAGGAGCAACTGAAAGACAATTGCAAGTAACTACCTAAATAACATACCACACTCCTTGGTAGCCTGATTACTGCTACACACAGAAATCCAAATATTGATACTTAGTGATGGGTAAAATAAATTGATTATAATAAATCTTGACTCAGCCTCCCCTATGTCCACAGAAGCAGTGAATGAAAATAGAGCTAATGTAGATGGAGACTATCTTACCGAATTGTCTCTACTCCGCTGTAACTTTTAGTACATTCCCTCAACCATCATCTAATCCAAGAGGAAAAGCTTGACGGTCCTTCACCCTAATTAATGTTACATTTGGAGTTGCCTTGGAAAGCCCATTTACATCAGGTTACAGGTTCTCACAGTGTACAGGACTGAAACTGACAGGTGAAATGTGCAGCCCCTTTTGTAGCTTGAATATGGCTTTTGTTTGATAATATAATCTGAAGGGGGGCGGTTGGGGCTTGGGGTCAGGGCAGTACTGTTGCAGTTTACACAGTGCAGTGCGGACATGCAGAAATTGGGAGACTGTTTATGGGGTTTATGGAGAGAAGTTTCTTCATGATTCCATTCTATATGCATTGGTGCAGGGCACCTGCCATGGTTTATTTTCTAGTGGAACAATCTTTCTGTTAATTAGGTATAACAGCAGCATGTGGTCTCTAAACTTTAGATCTAAATTAGGTACCTAAAACTAAAGAGTGTGAAACTACTTGTGGATGTTCAGTTAGGAACCTAGTGCTATTAAAAATGCTAATAAATCATTTGAAATTAGACAGAAAAATAATTGCATGTGTATTTATGTAATATTATGTAATAATTTAAGCATCTAATTCTAAGATGCTTAAATTTTCTTACATTGATGCATGTAGATGAAGTGAAACAAATAGTTTCATTTTCTCTGGATGAGCATATCAGTGTCAATGGGTAAAATGAAAAGGGAACATGTTTTAGAGAAAAAATGTGACACCCAATCTTGGCTTTTGTCTGTTGCAACTTGAAAAGTAATTGTCTCTTTAAAGGGACTGTGATATTTGAGAGTGAGGTCCATCAGCTATCTGTCCTCTAAAGTTGGTTTGCAAAGGTTTTTTCAATTTCACACCATCCACCAGAAGTATTTGTCTCTTCTAGTATTCACATATTTGCTTTTTATCAACAGCAGGATTTTTCTGGTTATTGTGTTATGCAGTTAGTGCACTTGCCTTTCCAATCTTCATTTTTAACTTTTTGTAAAACCTTTTTGATCTCTTAAAATTGATAGTGATAAAGACATAACCCTTGTTATGTATTTATTGTTAGTGAGCATATAGCACACACAGCATGTTCCTTTTTTGGCACTGAGCCTATTCAATATGTTTTGCATGCAGCTGTTTCCTTAGATTGTCTATTTTCTTTCTTCTCGGTGCAGCTTTAACACTGTTATGCCAAGATAAAAGATGTTTTTACAACTTACTTTTTCTCTTCAGGAATTACTCCTACTAAACTTAGTCTACTTAGGTATGCTTGCAAGCTTGCTTACTTGACACTTGTTACCCAGCTCCAGCACATGTTACTGAGAATTTTACCTATGTGTCACTCATGTCTTGGAGCACAGAGAAGATTTTGGCTTTGAATTAATGTCAGCCCCATTTACTTGTGCATATACTTCATCTTAAAAATAGAGACAACTGCGTTGGATTTATATAGTGGAAGAGTTCATGGCACATGTGAGCCAATTACAGGGATTTCTTAAAATCCTACTTCCCAAAATTGTCTGCCCATTCTCTTCAGATCACAAACAAGACATAATGGTAAAACAATTACAGGAACACAAACATGCTGAGCAAGGCCTCTTCCATGAGTAAATTGGCACTAGCAGCCACACGGCTACAGCTCTGTGTAATAGTGGAAGATCAGAGGCTGGGGAGGCCCTTAGGTACTTAAAACTGGAATTGAGCAGATATTTATTAAATAAAATATATAGAAGGCTTTATTTTGAGGCAGGGCACACAATTTATCCCTAAATTACATGAAATAAAGGTATTTATTTTTATGAAGTTAGACATAAGCACAGATACTGAAAACGGAGAATTCACAGACAATGAAGATTCTTTAAAATTGTATGTAGTTACAACTCCCAAATATGTGCATGCTGATATGTCTCCTTTCGCCAAAGCTTTTGGAAAGCTTTCTTGTTTTTAAAGTACTTTAACACATCAGACATTTACTGAGCCAGGTAAATAACTATGCATTCAGGCAAGCTGCAAACCAACTCTAACATCATTGAATACTTTTCTACAGTGGATGTACCCTGTTCTATTAAGATTGTTGAAATCATTTATTTTCTTCATGATCAGGCAGTCCTTTGTCTGAAGCAGTGTTCCCTTTCCTTGTCTGTATCTTTCGGAAGAACTCCAGAGCCAACACTGATGTTAATTAACTGTGCCTGAGAGAATCTTTGCTTTGTCAACAGGCAGGGCAAGCTCTCTTGTAGTGTAGATGGGTCAGTGAAACCTGCAGAAGAAGCACAGAAGCCAGGGAGAGCACGACTAATGTGATCAGCATTTGATTTAAGGTATTTGACGTGAATTTCTAGTAGAAAATGGATTTCCCGGTTTTATCTGGGTACTCTTAGGTGTGGTGAAAGGCTATCAGGGCTGCTGCTAAGGAGGCAGTGAAACAATATTGTCAAATCTGTGATATCAAGAAGGATGAACTAGAACTAGGTGTTAGCCCACAGAAGAAAGCATTTTGCAACAAACAAATACTATCTTCATCAAAACAGTATCTAAATGCAGAGTGAGGTTTTCAACTATGCAAGCATGTGCTGAAATGAAAGGGGAAATTTATCTGAATAACATTTTGGTTTAAGTTTTTTAATTAGAGTAATAAAGGACATTTTGGTAGAACTCTCAACGAAACAAAATTTCTGTCACCATTACAATCAGACGAAAAATATTTTGATACTCCTGTCCTCATGTAATGTGATTTCTAGTGAAAAGAAATTACCAAGAACCTCTGCTCAGTTTGAAGGCAGTACTTTTGTCATGAAAGCCAGCTCACTATGAGGAGCTAAGAGAAGCCAGTCTTTTATGCTCAATTAATGAAAAAAAAGATAACAGAAAAATGAAAAACACTACATGGCCTGTTTTTGTTAGTTGTAATTCTTTATTACTCTCCATGAGCAAGCCAAGAGTCAAGATGTATGTTACATTTCTGAGTAGCATAATTACATTTCCTTTCTGTTTAGCTAATTTTTTTTTATTTTTGGGAGGG
>VZUA01060010.1:0-12031 GCA_013401035.1 Horornis vulcanius | reverse complement strand
GAGGGCGCGGTGGCCGCATGGCGGGGCCGGGCGGGGTGTGAGGGGCGGCGGGTCCGGCCCTGCCCGCACCCTCAGGGGCGGCGGAGCTGAGCCTTCCCTCTGTCGCTGCCAGCGCCGGGCCCGCCGGGATGGACGGAGCGGGGCGGGAGCCGGAGGAGGGCGAGGAGCGGGAGCCGGGTGCCCTCAGCGACAGGAACATCCTGGACAGCTTCACCGAGAGCCGGGAGGTCGCGGAGCTCATCGGGAACCTGAGGGACGTCTTCGGGGAGCTGGTGACAAGGGAAATGGCCGTGGAACGGTTCATAGGTAAGCACGGCAGCCAAAGGGAGTGGTCCTGCTATTGCTTGATACAAACATTTTATTATGTATCATTCATTTTATTGTTGCTGTTTACCGAGAGAAGGGCCAAACCGTTATTTTTTGGGCCAGTGATAATGCTGGAACTTTTTCAACAGATAGTTCAGATTTGGTTTTTTGCTCATTTTGTTTTTCATATAGATATTCCTTTATTACTTGGTATTTAACTACTGTAAATGAAAACTGAGGTCTTAGATTCCAGAAATCTGAATTCTGACTCTTGTTGGGCCTCTAGTTTCCTATTCAAATTCAGGCCATACTTTAGTTAAAAGTTTGTATGTCTGTTAAATAAAGCAACTTTTTAACCTAATTACTTATCGAAACACGCCCATTTCGTGCTTTGAAGCATCAATTTCCTATTTTTACTGTTTCATTTCATGGGAAATGTGAAGAGTGGCTTCATAGAGATCATATAAGTTTTTCCAAGTGGAGGTGACTTGGTTTGACTTTTGTGCCGCCTAAGGAAAGCTGTCCTGCCCCTGGGCCTCACCTGGACCTGGAAGGGCCGTAGTGAGGTGCAGTAGCAGTGTCCTGAGTGACCAGCCTGTTTCAGGGCACATCTGTATGTTGGGTCAATATTCTGATTTGATTTGATTTGCAAAAGTTAATTCAGTGCTTCATGTATTTGCAAACTGAATTTAGCAGACTGGCATTTTGCAAGTATTTTTGCGAAGGATGGTGAAATTGCAAAACTCACAGTAAAAATATTGACCCAGCAGCTTTGTTTTTGACAACAAGAAATGAGGTGGGCAAACAATAAAGCAGAAACCCCAAAATTTGGAGATCTGACCCTGCAGAAGTTTCTCAGTAGCAATATTGTGGATGGCTGACTGTTTCATCTAAATGATGGACATGAAACTGCTCAGACAGAAGTCCCAGGAACTCACATTGATGAGGTTGTTCAGCATCACAGAGGAAATGTCAGATTTCAGTGGGACAGGAAAAGCCATTTGTGAAAAAATCACCTTGCTGTGCCTCTCTGTCACATCATGTGGAGTGTTTCTGTGCATTTAAATTGTATTTATGAGCTTTCTGCCTGTATACCATTGCCCAGTAAATACAGGCTCAATATGCTTTAAAAAGATTCTGTGTATATGGTTCAGTATTGGGTTATAATATTTATTGTGTTCTTGGACAAAATGTCCCAAATCTGCCAAGAGGCTCAATGTGTGGGTTAGAACACAAACTTAGGGAACAGACAATGCAGTAATCACCAGTTCCAGAGGATTTTAATGAAAGTTTCCCAGTATTCAGAAAAACTCCTGATGGTCATTTTATGATGAACCATTAGAAACAAAACTTTGGAAAACAGTTTAATCTGCAACTACAATTTTGTAGGAAAATATAGGAAGAGCTTTTTTGTTATAATAAAGGACCTGGTTTAGGTTCATTCTCTTCAGCTTTTATATTTGGGATTTTATTTTCTCTTTCCCAGGCTATGACCTGGGAAAATAATTTATTCTTCAATTCCACTTCTGCTGGAAAGCTGTTGGTTTGGTGTTGGAATTTGTGTTCACTGATTGTGCTGTTTGTATGCAGCTTAAGGCATGATTAATTAAGGTGGGAAGTCAGTGATGATTAGGAGCTCAAGTTTCCCTCTTGCTGGCATTCTGGAATCCCAGTGGAATTGCACAGGGATGCTGTTGGATGGTCTGGTGTCTGAAAGTGGTTGTGCAGTGGCATCCACTGGTCAACTGCAGCACTGTTGGCTTTGAGTCATGCCTTAAATGTAAGTGTTGATGTGTCAAACAGAGAAAAAGGACAGAGAGTAAAGTTGTTTGCCAGAAAAAAAAAAATATAAAAAAGGGGAGGTTAAGGAGGTTTTAGTTTTCTAATTCAAAAGCTGTTTTCTGACCAAATAGCTAAAATGAGCCAGGCAATCTCCAGTGCCATACTGGATCACTTAATGATGTTGGGAATCCAGCTTTTATTTCTCTAGCTGCTTTTTGCTGATTCTGGGTTTAAATTAAAAAGCTTTTGTATCTGAAAGCTCTGGCAAGTTGTTCTTATTTTTTTTTCCAATATTCAATTTCAATTTGTCCTTTCTTGAGTCAGTATCCAAAAAGAAGAGACCATGTTACTGGCAGCAAAGTAGAGTAAGGGATGTATCCAGTTTTGAGGAGCACAGTGGTAAGAGCTGCAGTTTGTGTTACTTGAGGTTAAAATTTGTTAAGGATTCTTTATTCTTTGCTGAATAATCCCCTGTATTCCATTTCAAAATAAGAAACTAGCTCTGAGGATTGTGAGGAGCACCCTCATTGCAAAGTGTTACCTGTGGGAGGTTTGTCCAAGGAAATTGGAGGGGGTTGATGGTTCAGTGTAGGTAAATGAGTGCAGTGTGAGGGGCACAGACTGTGCTTGTGCTGTTACTTGGAACTATGGATTGCTCTGGGTTGGAAGGGACCTTAAAGATCATCTCATTCCACCCTCCCTGCCGTGAGCAGGGACACCTTCCACTAGACCAGGTTGCTCCAAGCTCCATCCACTCTATGGTTTTCTAACTTTTTGACCTCACTTACAGGTGGTGGCAGCTCAGGGATGCAGAAATCTTAAGCTAAACTGTTCAGAATTAGAAGGGTATCACACAGTTAAGGCTCTTTGAGTGGTTTATTACAAATATCTTTCCATTTTCAGGTATAATGGACAAGTACCAGGAGCAGCCTCACCTTTTGGATCGCCACTTAGGTAGGAATGTCATCCTTAAATAATTTTTTGTGCCTATACTTAAAAATCTGTTACTCTGGAAGATCTGGGTTTGCATTACAAGATTGATGTGGCTGATAGTATTTCCATTATCTCCCTCTGTTCTGTAAGAAGTACAAGAAACTCTGTGAACTGCACGTGGTCTCACTGGTTTTTCTCTCCTTTCTGCAGAGGGGATGATGAATTCCTTGTTGGAGATAGTAAGGGACAGTGGATCTCCTCCCTCACTAGTTCACCTGGCTTTTAAATTTCTCTACATCATCACGAAGGTAAAAAAAAATCCTAAATTGAACGTTCTTTAACTGAAATTTGTAAGTTACGAAGATTTTCTTCATTATTTTCAGAAATATTAAAATAAATGTCTAATGTGATTAAATATTTTAAACTGTATTGTGAAAGTTCTCCTGTTTAGTTCTCTTTCCCATTTTCATGATAGCTAATGTTATTTAATGATCCAGATTAGTAAAAATCGAGGTCTGAATGCAAAACAAATTGCAGCCATGGAGATACTGAGTGATAAAACATGAATTTGAAAAAGTGTGATGAACAATTAGATGGATGTGGAATTTACATTTGAGCACAAGAAAATACTTTTTGGGCTGTAAGGGCTGAGCTCTGGCATAGGTGGCTCAGAGAGGTTGTGGGGTCTCCATCCCTGGGATACTGGACACCCCATGGATGTGGTCCTGGGCATCCTGCTTTACCAGGAGGGTTGGACTAGACAATCTCCAAATGTCCCTTGTTTTAAAGTTAATTATAATTTCATGAATTCTTAATAACTTTATAAAAACACAAATATCACAAGGTATTTAAGACTTTAATTTGCATGCTTACTTCCCTTATGACACAAGGATCCTAATCAAGAAATTCCTCCATGGGTCTTTCCTTTGCCCTCGGTATGTGCTGGTGCTGGGTGGGTGACTGAGTTCTGGAACTTTCTGCTTTAGGTGAGAGGGTACAAACGTTTCCTGCCACTGTTCCCTCATGAAGTCCGGGACCTGCAGCCTGTTTTGGATATGCTTGCAAAGCAGAACCCAAGAGATGCTGAGGTGAGGATTTGCTGTACTTTTTGTTTAACTTTTACATCTCCAGTGGAAAAAGCTGAAGGAAAAAATTTGGGGAAAAGTATATAAAGCAGTGACAGACCCTGTCTGGTGTTAACACCTGGATTTGGTGTGAGAACCATCATCTTGTCACAGGAGAAATGCCCTCCCCAAGGAGAGGTCTTGGTTTTCTTTCATGGGATTTAGGATTCCAAGGATTTACAAGTAGAGGTGCAAGTGGAACCTTTAATCACTCATGTAAAGAGTAAATTTATTGTAACAAGAGTAAGAAGAAGGGCAGTGAAAGGCATTGAACCTCTAAAAGGAGTAACTGAAAAATCATCCAGTATGAGTCCAGGATACTGTAGTTTGTGTTCTTACATTTTTAAATAAGAGAAAGGAAGAACTCTGGGGAGCTGCTTAAGATAGATGAATTTTAAGAGAGATCATTATCAATTATAAGTAAAAAAAAACATGGATTTGAAGATAATAATTGTATTGCTGCTCTAAATTAAAGCTATTTTTTAAAAATAAACATAAATTCTGACACTTTGCTGCTGTAGGTGTGCAACTTTAAAGCTTGATTAATTTTCTGCATGACACTGTACATTCTAAACCAAAAAAAAGTGTTTGATTTGCCATCAGATTCAGACCTGTAGCATTATACTCACTAAATATAAATTTCTAAAGCCTTGAGTCCTGTGACTGAAGTTCAGAATAAATTTAAAGTATGTACACAGATGGTTACCTCCTAAAAAGACTTCCTTACCTCCTAAAACTTCCTTCTTTCTTCTGAAGTTGTTTTAGTAAACCCATGAAAGCAATACACAAGAAATTAAGGAGAAGAGCATACTTCTGTTATATTTGTGTGTGGAGCCACAGATAGGCCAAGGGAAGGAAAAAACAGGAAAATGGGAAAGTGCAGTTTTCCTTTGGGAAGCAAACAAGGATGGCTAGATTTCTGATTGGAGAGGAAGGTCCATTAATTTTGTTACACTTCTGCTGTTTGGGATGGCTTGTAGTTCTGTCCCCTGGAGTTTCAGAGCACTCACATTGGGAGTTTTCTCTCGCTCATCTTTGAAAATTCCTTGGAGCCAGGGCGTAGTTTATGCTCTCAGCACTTCACATTGTAGAAAATGAAGTAAAAGCCCTTTGTTTTACCAATCCTTTGCAGACTTGGGAAACTCGCTACATGCTCTTGTTGTGGCTGTCCATGATCTGCCTGATTCCTTTTGACCTGGCCCGTTTTGATGGAAATCTCGTTTCCGTGGAAGGGCAGGCTCGGCAGCCAACCATGGATCGCATCCTGGATATAGCAAAGGTGAGGAAAACACATCCTGTAATGCCTTCACACCTGGGATATTTGCCTCAGTCATTCAGTATGTGATAAATATTAATGTATTCTGTATATTCCTCAATGATAATCTTTTGTGCTATAATTTAAGCCCATGTTTTTGTGTCTAATCTGGAAAGAATTTTTTTTTTGTTCTTCTGGATCTGCAGTCTGTTTGCTGCTTTAAAGTCAGGTGAGACTGGAACTTGTTTCCCCTGATGAGGTGAACCCCTGCCTTTGAATATGTTAGAGGCTTTCAACGCTTGGAAGTGCCAGAGAGCTTGTTCTGAAAGCCAAATCTGAGGATTTCCAGAGGAAATCAGTGTTTGATCAGAGTGAACAACTTTGGAAACTTTGTGACTGTGTGAAGATTTTTAAATAAATACATGAAGTTCCAGTGGGTGTCCATCCAGGTGCCTAACTTCTTATGCCTTTGAGATAAAAGTAAAGCACCTCCCCTTCCCCACAGGAACCCCAACAGCTCAGGCTTTTGACATTGCAGCACTAGGGGCTTACTGCATATAGGCCAGTGTGTCTGTGAGTTAAGGCTTCTGTAATAAACCTCTCAAAGGCACACAAAGAGAGACTCTGCCTCAGATACCGTTTGTTAAATGGGAAAATGAACTTCCTACTATCTTTAAGTTCAGTTCGTAATCATAATAATGATGTGTGTGTAATCATTATATTTGCCATATAAATATTCAGTTGTGTATTATGTACAGAGTTGTTATATAGTTGGTTTTCTATCTTCATGTATGAATTTTTTTACAGTCAGTTTTCTTTTCCCTTTAGTGTTACCTGGTTGTCAGTGACAAGGCTCGGGATGCAGCTGCTGTGCTGGTGTCCAAGTAAGTCTCTTTTGTGCATCTTGGCAGAAAGGCTCCCATTCCTCCTGCTGTTTCTTAATCTCACATGACAGTGTTGGGAGGCTGGAAGTTGCCAGCTGTCCGTGGGATATTACAGTTGCTTGGATTGGATGCAGTAGTCTTTGTTGAGAATACTGCTTCCTCTGCACTTGAAAATAAATTACAAATACCATAAGCAGAGATAGTACACACATGTCTCTTGTTTCAGTATCTATTCCAGTCCACATTCCTAGATATTCTAGTGGAAGAGGCCTTTAGTCAGCTCAGGTTGTGACTGGTTTGGTTTTTTTTTTCCTTTCTTTTTAAAGCCCCGACTCTGCACTGCAGCCTGTGCTCGGCAGGGGGCGCTGCCCGCGCAGCTTTGGCGCTGTCGCTGGAGGGACAGAGGGACACGGGGCTGGGGACAGAGGGACATGGGAATGAGGGAACACAGTGGAACATGGGGACAGAGGGACATGGGAATGAAGGGACACAGTGGGACATGGGGACAGAGGGACATGGGAATGAAGGGACACAGTGGGACATGGGGAGGAGGCACCTGGAGAGATGGAGACAGAGGACATGAGGTTGGGGACAGTGACACATGGGGTCAGTGGGACGTGAGGACAGTGGAACATAGGGACAGCGGGACCTGGGGACATGGGGACAGAGGGACAAGAAGATGGGGACAGTGGGACAAGAAGATGGGGACAGTGGGACATGGGGACAGCAGTACCTGGGGAACCTCGGGGACAATGGGACGTGGGGATGAGGGGGCACAGTGGGACATTGGGAGATGGAGGCAGTGGGTGTGGGAGGGTCACAGCCTTAACACCTGCATTCATGTTCTCTGGGTTAATATGCACTGAGTTTATGGGATTAATCCAAACAGTTGTTAAATGTACCATTTAGTAGAGCAGACCTTGTCTTGTCTTTTTAGGAGGTAACTGTCTGTGTACTTTAAACTTATTCTGAGCTTCAGTCACAGGACTCAAGGCTTTAGAAATTTATATTTAGTGAGTATAATGCTACAGGTCTGAATCTGATGGCAAATCAAACACTTTTATGGTTTAGAATGTACAGTGTCACACAGAAAATTCATGAAGGACTTGAGACCACACTCATAATTCTCTGGTGAGAATTCATCTTGTGCTGTTCTGGTTTATTCTCAAATATATCAGAGCAAAATTCAAGAGACTGCATGAATTATTTGTGCAGTCTTGAAAAAGTCTTGCCTGTTACATACTTATTTTGACAAGGTTTGTCTCCTTATCCTTCCCTGTAAGGTAGGGAGGCCCTGGCACAGGTTGCCCAGAGCAGCAGTGGCTGCCCCATCCCTTGGAAGTGTTCAAGGCTGGACAGGGCTTGGAGCAACCTGGGATTGTGGAAGGTGTCCCTGCCCATGGCAAAGGGTGGAACTGGATGAGCTTTAAGGCCTTTTTCAATCCAAACCATTCTATGATAGTTCTGTATCCTAATTTTTGTAGTAATTTTGGAATCAATAGTTAGGAATTGCTGTTTATGTGTTTGTGTGGGTAACCTGCCTTGTCACAGGTTGACAGACCCAGAGGATTTGAGATGATAGTGTGACACAGAGTGAATTATTCTTGAACGTTCATATAGACCTTCTTCACTTCCTAAAATCCCAAGTATCCAAATTAACCAAGAGTAATTCTTGAAGGTACCCCAGTATTTGGAAGCCTTCTCAAGTAAAGATGACAGTAATTTTAAAATATTCTTTTATCACATTTTGCTTAATTGAATTTGCACTTCCATTGTATTCCAGAGTGTCTGTAAAACTAAATTTTGAGTGGAAGCTTACATACATACAGCAACTTTATTGATTACAGCTTTGTGCTCATGCAGTGCTCTGCTCTTGGTTTCAGGGGGATTTCACCAGTGCCCTGCACCCTCACACTGGGTCCTATGCAGGCACCTGGATAGTTGTCTTATCTTCTCTTGACCTCTGTTTATTGGCTAAATGAATTTTAATTAGGAGTATATGTTCAGAACAAATATGGTGATAGAATACATTAAGCTGGTGCTAGTACCAAGTGTGCAAGGCAGTAATGGTACTGTATAGTGGACTTGGAATTATTTAGTTTATCATGAAAGCACCATTTTCAAAATAGCCTGGTGATTAAAACATTTCACCAGAAAATAGAAATTGGCTCCAAGGCCTTTCCCTGTTCTCACATCCCCAAAGCCAGTTCTGAGCAGAATCATTCTGCCATGAGGGCTCTGTGCCATCTCCCTGGAGCTGGGCTGTTACTTGGTGGGCAGGAGCACAACGGTCCTGGGCCAGATGGAGAGATAAGATACAGGAGTCTGACTCTGTGGCACACTCTGGGGAGGAAGAGAAAGTCTGGGCCCTGGTTTGTGCTGCAAAGAATTTATGAATTTTGAGTGAGGTTTAGAAGCATCAGGATTCAAGATTTCCTGTTTTCCAAAGTGAGCTGCTTCTCATGAGGCAGAGGAGCTGGAGTATATTTCAGGAATTCTCCTTTCTGCCTGCTCAGTGAGTGGTTGCAGTAGGAGGAGATGAGGCTGATCCTTATCCTGCTCTTAGTCTGGAGGTTAGGGCACTCCTTTGGGAAAGAAGGATTTAAACTCCTTGGGGCTGAGGAAGGGTCTAGGAACCAGCTCAGCCACTTCACAAGTCACTTCTGTCATGTTTGCCCTTGGGCCAAAGGCAGCTTCATCCTTCAACCCAAAACAACCCTCCTGCAGCTCACCCCAAGTCCTCATTGTTCTGCCTCTGAACTCACAGGGACTGGCTGGGAAGCCAGTCCATCCCATCAGCTCACTGTTGAGGTATTCTCTGTATTTAATATATTTAATACCCTGTCAGCCAGCTCTTGGTGCTGTTCCCCTGTTATTTGTAGGTGTAGGAAGGATCCTTGTCCTGGCTCTGGGGCACATCTTCTTTGAATTGCATGAGTTGTGCTGGGTGGGCTGGCATTTCCACTGGGTGAGTTGAGAACAAATGTAGCCTGAATCACTGCTGGAACAGGACCTGGTTTGTAGGTGCCAGGACACTGATGTGATGCCCTGACTGCAGCTGGGCTGCTCAGGGGAGGGCTGAGAGTAGGCTTATGGTAGTTTAGCCATGAGAAACATCTTTTCCCTTTTCTAAGATGGCTAAAACCACATCTCTTGACTCATCTAGTGTCTTAAATAACAGGTGCTTGACCTTTTCAAATATCTGAACCCCCAAATGTAACCCTGCTGGTTGCTCATTCTGGGCCTGGCTGCTGAGAGTACAAAAGGGACCCAGTGCTGATTTCTGCTGCTTTTCAGATTTGTAGAATGGCTGTTTTTGATGAGAGAAGTGAAGAATTCTCCTATTTGCTTTAGCTTTTCATTAATTCTAATGGAAATAATTTCTTAAAAGCTTTGGAATTTTTGTTGCTTTACAATTAAGATAAGAAATTTCTAGAACCCAAATTTTTAACTGGGTTTGAAGTGAAAGTGAAATTCCAGCTCAGAGCCCTGCTCAGAAGCAGTTGGGCAAAACGTAGAATGGTTTGGAGTGCTCCCATCCTCTGTGATTTGGGGTAATACACGTTGAGGAATTGTTTCCAGGAACTACAACCAGTTTGGGTAGGAGGAAAAATTGTTTTTCATTGAATGTCATAAAGTCAATGGCTGCAATGTTTTCATTTTTTCTCTGACAGGTTTATTGTCCGCCCCGATGTCAGGCAAAGCAGGATGGCAGATTTCCTGGACTGGGTGCTCTCCATGTTATCCAAATCCTCCTCCCAGACCATGGAGGGCACTGTCATTGTGAATGGCATGCTCCAGGCCCTGGTAAATACTGGTTTTTCCTTAAAAGAAAGGGTTTGTGGCCATCCTATACTGCTGCAGGAGGCCTTTGATAGCAAACTTACAGAGGGGTTCCTGGCAATGAGAAAAGGAGAATTTCCTCCCCAGCAGTTTAGACAATATCACTTCCCATGCATGTGTATTTTCTTTTTTTGTCATCCCCAAATGAAAGTGAAGTTGCCAATGCAGATACTCTCAAAATAGCAGTCATTTCAGTAGGTTTGGGTTTGTTTGCTAATCTGAGTGATTTTTTTTGTTTAATGCCCTTTCCTTGTGAATTGATAATGGTGTGTGACTCAAAAGAGCTGAATTCTTAGTTTGGGTTTTGAAATGGACATACTCTGCATGGGAAAAAAATCTGCAGTACCTGAACTGCTGTTACCAGGGCACTGCTCCTCTTGTATATCCTAAGAAGAGCTATTTATAAAAGCCTTGTTGCAGTTTTACACCCTCAAGAGTGCTGGGGTGTGCTTTGAAATCCTGGGGTAACTGTTCTGGTTTGTGTGCCAGTTTTGATGTCCGAATGTATTTGGGCAGAATGGAGGCGTTTGTGTGGGTGGAGGAGTTGTTGTTCCTTCTTGGTTTGGTTGTTGACCAAGGCAGTGCAGGTGAAGACAGATCACGAGCCCTTGTGCAGCCTTTGCAGTTGCACAGGTTTGAGGATTTGCTGGTGTTTGTACAAGTTTTGATAATTTGCATAAATTTGCTGCTCTTTTTAACGAGTCGCTAAGAGGACTTGTGTGCAGTGTGGTACTAAACATCAAAGCAAAGTCTGGAGCAAGTGTGTGGAGTGTGGGGTTTTTTTGGTTGTTTCTTCTTCCTCTCGAGCTCTTCCAAATCAGAAGGGAGAAAAAATGATCTATATTTAGAATAACTGAGGACCTGCTGCTTAAGCAGGAGGAAGCGTTATTTGTGTGCATTGCAGCGTTTCAAAAGACAGAATGATGTTTCATCATTTTATTGTCAGATCTGGAAAGGGAGCCTGACTGTTTGCCATTCCCGGGGCATGATCAGACCTGCAGGATGTATAATGCATTAGTGTTTTGTCATAATTCCTTTGAGTTTGGCTTTGGCTCCATCCACCTGTTCATTAGTGCGCACTAAGCGAAACAGGTGAATACTCAACAAGTAGAATCGAAACCAGAATGTGATACAATAGACCTGGGAGCAGAACCTGCTGCTTTGCTTTTCTGTGATTTTTTTCTTCCTCTGCATAGCTCATGATTCCTGTTCCAGTTGGTAGATATGAACAGATTTGTGAAGCCTTTTCTTGCACTTAGTCTTCAATTTCTCCTTTCAGTCGCTACAATGAATTGTATCATTAGGGAGTAAAGGTTTTCAGAATGGTGTGTGTGTAGGTATGTCTGCATGTAGTGCTTAAGGGGAGCAGGAAATATTTATTTCAAGAGTTAAATGTTATAAATATTATATTTATATATAATTACTTATATTCTTAATATTTTAATATTAAGAATTTTGTCTCGTACTTGTAGCAACACTATATTGTCAAAAATATCAGCTGAAGTGTTCAAAGTAAATCAACACTTCTCTTTAACATGCAAGATTCTAACTTGATATAATATATAATATGTTCTATTTATTCTATAAATAAATACAATGTATTTCAACAACACAAGTAATCACTAAGCATGTAAAGCAGAGCACATCCTCATGAGGGACAACTAAAAGTTGTGGCAACAAGCTTCAGAATTCTTTGCCCTTGGATTCCTCTAGCACTTTGTTACTTTAAGAGTCAAATTGCAGCTGCTTGGCCGTCTCTCTGAACAAGCAGGAGAAAAAAGACCATTTTTCAGTTTCTGCTCACTACAGCAAGGTGGGTTTGGGGATTGTGACAGGTTTTGGGAATGATGTAGCCCATCAGAGTGGGGATAAAAAGTCTCTCCATGTTGGAGCCGAGTCGGGCT
>VZUA01060006.1:46554-71516 GCA_013401035.1 Horornis vulcanius | reverse complement strand
AAATTACAAACAGCATTGTTATGAAAATATTCTAATCTGATAAACATAAATTTTTCCATTTTAAAGTCCCCAAAATATATTGGAAGTATATGAGTCGTCAGCTGTGAAAACTGCAAGCAAATACAGCCTTTTTTTGCCAAATTAACTCAGTTTTGTATGTTCTGATTACAATATTATCTTTTATTTTAATCTACCTGAACCAAAGAACTCACAGTAGAAAATTCTGAGAAACAAATCCGAGGCGTTTATTTTGTTAAATGATATTTGATGTGTTTGGGATTTTGGCCTGAGATTCTGTCCCAGACTGACTTGTCAGAAGCAGGAACCACCTCACTGAGGTTATCATGTTCAGTGTTCAGATTATTATCCTAATCTGACGTGACAGACCATTTCCATGCCTCTTTCACAACAGGCCGCATTGCCATCGGTGTGTTTAGGGAATTAAAAAATCCTGTATGTAATTTTCTCCTAAGTGATCAGCGGAGTTGTGTGTGATGCCTAATGCATGGTGAACAGAGATGTGTGTATGTCCTGATATGGGATGACAAACACAAGGTGATGAAGATATTAATTACATATCAGCCATGAAAATGTTCTTCATGTTCCATATATGCAATCATTCAAAAAGGACCAGGTTTTTGCTTTAATTTAGGTTTTCGGGTGGTTTTTTTTTTTAGTAAGCAAACTTTCTTGTAGAAGCCTTGTAACTAAATTATTGCCATTTGTATCTTCATGCTTGGGTATTTTACCAAGGAGCGAGGCTTGGATCAAAATTAACTTGAAAATAGCCTTCAGCATAATAAATATTTGTATTTAAATAGAACCCAGGGAAATCCTTCTAGCCTCTGACAGAGCCCTGAAGGGGAGCTGGCAACTGTGTAGCAAACTGAAGTGTGTAAATCTTCAGCCTCACAGCAGATCCAGTAAATATGTGCAGTGTAACACAGCAAATATGGGAAGGCTTTTAGTTACAGAGGTATGTAAATGTTTACAAATATGATTAACTGCAGAGCACAAAATCCATTCGCAGCATCAAAGGCAAAACTAAAATTACTTTTTCCTGCCCCCCTCCAGGATTATGCTGAGAAGAAAAACACAATAGCAAAAGCTCTGGAAGACCTTAAAGCCAACTTCTACTGTGAACTCTGTGACAAGCAGTACTATAAACACCAGGAGTTTGACAATCACATTAACTCTTATGATCATGCTCACAAACAGGTAAGAAAAATCTGCTCACTGCTTCAGCTTAGTTTCAGATAGGATAATGAAATTTGATGTCCTTTGGATGGGCTGGGAAGTCACAGTTGAGTTGTCCTCAATTGCAGATTCTGGAAAGCAAAATGCACTTTTTTTCTTGGAAACAAATCTTACCGTGGAGATTGTACAATCAAAAATTTTGAGGCAGGAAGAAAGAGAAATTTGAACAGGTTTAATTGTGAAGAAGAACAGGGAATGATAGATAGTAGTGACTAATATGATTGAAATTGTAAATGTGTAATTTCCTTCTTGCCAGTTTAATTTTTCACATAGATGCTGTGGTTTACTTCAGACATGACTTACTGGGAAACATTTGTTGCAACAGATGTAAGAGACTTGACATGCACTTTGGTAAACTTTATTTTTGTGCAGATACAGTTCTGAAACAGGCTATGACTACTTAAATTAGTGCAGGTACAGTTCTGAAATGAGCTGTGATTGCATTTCTATGCAGTGTTCCTTAGCACTGGTCCCTGAAACATTTCTCCTTCTCTCTCACTGGTATTTTTATTTAGCCCATAATTTACACTGTCAGTGTGAGTGTTAGATTTAGTTTGGTGAACTGTGAAGATGTGGACCTCAGCAGCAATCTGTGAGAAGCTGGAGGGAAAGATACATCCATTAAATAAGAAATTAGCAGGCAGTTTCATTGCATCCTGTAGCTGTTTATTTTGAGTTTTAGTTAAAGGACAGCTGGAACTGGTTCTTTAGGTGTTACATTCACACAGCAGCATGACATTGATGGACAGTAGGAACAGAGAAGTTATGGGCAGACTTTTCCCCATTTGACCTCACTTAGGATTTGCATTTATTAATTTTTTTAGTGCTGTGAAGCACTTTGAAATAATGAGAACCTGAAGGCTGCAGTCCTTGTTCCTCTATTCAGTATTGATGAAAAACTGATTTTGAAGCTGAGGTCAGGTGTGAGACTGAACAGGAAATTTTTCCCAGTGTTTCACATGGTAATTCTTGTTTTCTCGTGGCTTTGGGCAGGAGAGGGTGGGCACTGCACCAGCCTCTAGTGGAGCATGGCGGATCCTGCCTCTCCATCTTTTCTGTGTGTCTGTGTTTGCATGTGGCTCTGTGGATGTGTTTGGTGAAACACAGGAGAAGCCATCCTCTTCCTCTGTTCAACATTCACAAGTCTAATCTCCCTGCTAGGAAATTAAAAACAAAATAAAAATACAGTTTTCAAGTAGGAAAAATGGTATATTTGCTTGTTTGGCCAAAGTAAAAAATTTCAGTAATGTTACTGGCAAACAAAACTGTTGATTCCTGAGAAAAAATGTTGAGTTTAATTCTCCTGGAATATGGTTTTTGTGGTGGCTTATATTAGAGCTATGGAGAACAAACATTCCTCTTCCCATATTTTGGGTGTAGAAGGTGGCAGGCAGCATATGGTGCAGCACAGGCACACTCTGATTTGCTCTGTTTTCAAGGACTTCATACCAAATGCTTTTTTCTGGGTAGTTTTAATAAGCTTGCTGGAGACATGTGCTACTGCTACTGTTGAGTGCTCTGATTTTGTCCTGAGACTTCCTGTGTCACTGGCAGAAGTTTTCCAGATGTTCAGTAGTGGTGAGAGGAACCAGTAACCTGTCTTTGGATTTTGCTTCATATTTTTTCTTTTATTTTTTCCTTCTGTCACACCTTGATGGACAGGCAAGGGGAAGCAGTTAGTACAAAGAGTTCCCCACTAACCAAGGACAGTGGGAAGCGTGTGCAGCCACTTTGGTTTCAGTGATCCCAGCACCTGAG
Source organism: Horornis vulcanius (assembly GCA_013401035.1). Taxonomy (NCBI): domain Eukaryota; kingdom Metazoa; phylum Chordata; class Aves; order Passeriformes; family Scotocercidae; genus Horornis; species Horornis vulcanius. The sequence goes on along the minus strand of VZUA01060006.1, from coordinate 68,501 downwards.
AGTGGTTTCTGGATGATCAAATGGATGAAAGCTCTGCCTAGATCTGAGTTCATGCCAGCCTTTTTGCAAAGCCATATTTAATCCTAATTGTGCAGTCTGTTTTCACACCATCTAAGCCATGGGAGGGTTTGTCAGAGAAATGTTCCTAACAGCTCCTGTACCTCAATTCTGTGGCTGAAAATTTTCCTTCCATCCATTCAAATGTTGCTAGCACACAAAATTTGCAGGATTTCAACCAGAAGATTGGTTATGTGGGTTTCCTACATTGGCTGGGAGGCCCTGTGCTGTCAGGTGTTGGTGTTACGATTTGTTGTGTCTTAACAGCTTCTGAACACCCACTTTGAGGTAGTATGAGCACCTTCTGAGCAGTTCCAGAAAGAAAGCACAGACCTAGGGTAAATCCAATTTTACTTCCTAGGACTTGAAGGAGTTTAGTGTCTCAAGAGCCTCACTGCTTCTGTTAGTGTTTTCCTGTTCTTAGCTTTTACAGTATTGTTTGGAGAGCCTATCTGTAGCCTTTATGAAATACTCCAGGAACAGTAACTTGCAAGCAGTCAGTGGTAATAGAGAAAAATGAACTCTCTGCTTTGCTTTGAAAGCTTAGACACAGGAAAAAAACACCCCTAACAAAATAAAATGCTGGTGTCTTTAAAAGCAGCACTGTTCTGAGCTCAGTACAGAGAGATGAGTGAGTAAGGCAGAACTGCTATCCTTTAATATAGTAATGAGGGAATTGCTGTTTGATAACGATGCTGTCAACCCACAGAAGCTGGGGTTTGAGACCCGTGCCAGGGCTTTAAAAACATGTGTAGGGCTCTGTGCAGCATTTCCTATGCCTCTGGGAGGAGCTCTGTGGGCTGCCGGAAGCCCCTGCCTGTGCTTCCTGAGACCTGAAGGTTTGATAAATGCAGCTGAGAGCCAAGTCTGAGGTGCTGAGTGACCTTGGTGTCGTGGGCTTGGCGAGTTGTGCTGTCCTGGTGGAGAAATCTGGGCCACACAGCTTGGTCCCTGTACCTATCACCCCTCCAGAGACTTTTTGTCACTACAGGGACAAAGAGGGTTTGAAAGCCTCCGTCCCAGAACTTCTGATTAATCACCTGATACCACGGCAGCACGCTCGAGCTCGGCGTGCTTCGCCCTTCCAGAGGATTCTTCCAAATACCAAACAGCAACAATAGCAGGGAAAGCTGTGAGGGAAAAAACCCTAATGTATTTGCATCTACAGATGAAAATACAATAAATTAAGTGAATTATAAGCAGGGATTTTTCCCCATAGAATCTGAGGTCATTTCTCAAACTGTTTCTCTCGGGATGAAAATGATCTCTGTGCTCTACAGAAGTATTTAAAATTGTATAGGCAGGGAATAATGCACAAATTATGCAGGGAGACTAAATTACTCGTTGTCCCCTTTCCCTATTCCAGACACAGATTTCTCCTGTCTACATTTTTCTCCTCTCCTTACATCTTTTTCCTTGCACATTTTTTTGACATCTGTGCCAAATAAACTGGAGATAATCTGTATTTGCATTAGAGAATATCAACCTCTAGTCAGTCAAAAGTCCAAACTTGAATGGTTTTCGTGTGTTTGAATAAATATTTTGTGGAATATGAGTAGAGAACAAGAAGTTTGGAAGCGGAAAGATGTGATTAGACATAACAATAATATAACTCCCATCCTTTTACTAAATCTGTACCTCCTATGAGTTACGAGGTGTGTAAGGTATAAATTAGGAGCAATATAGCACATTTGGGATGCCACTATTCCCAGCAAAGATAATTGGGTGTTGGCAGTTGTTTGGGCCTGCAATTTAAAAACAAAGCAATGAATCCTTGTAGTCATCTTTACAGCTCTTTTTAAAAGCTTTCATTGCAGAGTTATTCCCTCTGAAAAAGAAGAGCCCTGTCCCTTCTGCTTGGCTGGCACCTGGAGAGGGTGCACTGCAGCTTCTGGCACGGCCCAGGAGTTTGTACCTGTGTGCAGGGAATGGCACAAGTACTGGGAGAGTTACACGGTGGTAGAAATCAACTCCTCACTGAGCCAGCAGCATTTCATGCTGTATTTTTTCAAGCCGGCTTTTTGCAGGTCAGTTTCCCCTGGAGCTGTGGGAATGGGACTGAGCCAGAGGCAACATGTTGTGTGCAATTGCTGAAATGTAGAAATAATGATTCTCAAAAGGACCTGTTGTCCTCTAGAAGAGTATGTCCAGAAATTTGGTGTAGTAGTACAGGATAAAAACTGAACAGTTTCAAGAATTTTCCTTGCAAGTGAAAATAATTATTTGTGTTACATTTCAACATTTCTTTATATGTTTTCTATTTTTGAGGCTAAGTGACTTATTATTTTTAATATGATAGACTCAGGGTTTTTTTGCAGCTGAATTTTCTGGAATGAGGAAATTTTATATTCCTTCTCTTACTTTATCATGTTTCTCATGTTGGAGGGCTACATCTTGGTGTGTCCTTGTGGGCAGGCAGTCTTAACTACCCAAGCATAGTAAAAACCAAACATTTGTGTTTGAATCGATCCTGTGAAGCCCTTTCTTACTGTTACTGCTTTCCCAGAATCTATCTTGCCATGTCTTCCTATACTTCTTTTATCCCCTTAGGAAAACATACTCATCTTTGCAGCCTTTTTAAATATTAAGGGAACACAAACAAATGTTCAGCTGTGTATTCATGCACATGTATGTTTTTGTAATGCACGTGCAACCATGAAATGAGCCCCTCCTGTCCCAAATACACTCTGCTCTAGCACTGTATTTCAGGTTGGTTTGTTTTTTGTTTTTGTTTTTGTTTTCCATTGAGATTGCATTATTTAATGATCTTTTGTGGTTGGATTGGTGGTTCTTTGGGTTTTTGAGGCTTTTTTTTTTTTTTTTTTTGTGAGAAGCTTCCTCTTAAGTTTTGAGCACTTGTGCTGACATTAATGCTAATAAGGGTCATCACCAGGTCTATTAATTATAGCTCAGCACTGCTGGGAACTCTGGAGCTGAGCCTTGTGATAGACTTGATGCTTCCTTTCTCAACCCCTTTAAATAATAACAACAAACAAAAAGCCTTCTGCTGTTCCTGTGAAGAGAAAGGCAGAAGTGCCAATGTGACAGGAGCCCACAGAGGAGGGAGCCAGGCTGAGGATCTCGCTCCTCTGGGATATGGGATGTGTCTGGAGCAGGGCACCACAGGGAGCCTGTTTTGGGAAGGCGGGCTGCCCGGCTGGGGGTCACTCCTGCCACCAAATGTGGGGGGCTTGGGGTGGGGTTTGGTGTGGATAGAGTGAAGAAAACCAGCAGGAACTGGAAAACTTCAGGAGAAGAGGATATTCAGTCCCCTTGCGCTGGGGCACAAAGCCACTGGGAAGGTGTTTGGCTGGCCTGCAGCTGCCAGTGGGAGCCTTTATTCCACTTTACAGGATGTATTTTAAAATTAAATAGATAAGTTCTTTATGAATATTTCAGTATATTTAGGGAGGAACTTCGCACACTCTTTCCTGGGTGAAAGGAAAAAAAATTATTTGTTTTCCTTCCAGTTTTCTATTTTACCTACAAAATTTAATCCCAGCACTTGGCTTCTTGATGGGTATCAGTGTAACAGAGTAGTTAGGCATTCTTTAACTCAAAACTTGTACTGACAGGTTAGATGAGGATATTTTTGTGTAAAGTATTAATCCTGCAAAATCCAATTTTGTTGCCAATGAGTGTTCTATTTTCTCATTACCAAAAAAAATCACATATTGCTGTATCCCTGCCATGAAAAGATACCGTGTAACTTCTTCTGTTTTCATGTTTGGGAAATTCGATTCTGTAATAATGTTTGATTAACTAATTGACTTATTTTTTTTCTGAAGAAGAGTTTTTAGAGCAAACACAATTACTGTAGAGGAGTAGATACCCCATCTGTCCCACTAATAGCCTGCAAACAGAATATTAACCCCATGCACTGGCACTGCTGATTCCATGAGGAGCCTGTTCTTTACTGCAGGAGGAGCCTTACCCAGTGGCAGCCCTTCCTCAGATAAGAAACTTAGCATTTATCCTCACTTCTTTATGTTTTTCCTGGCTTTGAATTATTGCAGCCTTCTCATTTTTGTCCTTTTCAATATCCAGATCAGCCTGATATCCCAATAAATCGCTAACATTAAATTTCCATGCAGAAAAAATTACAGGTTTTTTTTCCAACTGCACATTGCTCATTTATTACTATTTTCCAAATCTAGATTGTCACTTGAGTGAGGAGAAAAAAATTACAGCACCAATGCGAAGCAGGAGGGAGGGGGTGAGGGAGGAGAGTAAGGGACAGGAAAAAACATGGTTTGCTCCATACATGCTGCATGCTCCTTTCCCTGGCATGCATTGGTACTGCTGTGTGGTTCATCCTTTTATTTGAAAATCTAACCTTAAATTTCAGTCCAACTTGGTCTTTTTAAATCAGTTCATGAAAATTTCTGCAGAACTTGGGGTTAATTTCAAACTTTGCTTTACCATACCAGGGTCTATCAGATTTCTGCTGTTTGGCCAACAATATTGCAAGAGAAAATACTTTTCTCTGTTCATCAGTAAGATAAAAATGGACACAATAATTAGGACTTGATGATAGGAAAAAAATGCAGTTTTTTGGCTCATGATTCTGAGGCACTGTGTGTAGTGTAATGCATCTTTTGACATACAGTGTTTTGATGGGGAGAAGTGGTTAAAAACTTGTACAAGCATGGAGATCAGATGATGGTTTACCCATCACTGACTTTGCTGTATCAGGCAATAGATTAGCTAAGCAGTTGCCTGCAAGAAAAATACCGCTTTCTTTTATTCTTTAGGCTTTAACAGAGTCAGTCTTCCACAGTTAATTTAAACTTCATTATGGCTGCAAAATTCAAACCAGTCAGAACACCTTTTCTTCAGTTTTCAGAAATTTTAGATGCGTTTCCACTTCTGTCCTGAAAGTAATCAGGCAGACTGTAGATTAACTGTAAGTAATGAATAATATGAAAAGCATTTTGTTACACCATGGTTTTAAGCTGTCGAGTGATCAAAAAGAAAGTGAAGGAAAAATAAGTGCATTCCTATTAGTATATTAAATTCTGACCCCTCAAGGTGAATAGTTTCTTACAAGATGATCTAATTTGCTAAAACAATTAAGTGGTGTGTCTCAGTGGTTAGTGCTCTATGCCTGATCCTGCAAAAGCCACCTTGTAGTTTCCTATTTGCCACCAAAAAAGAGTTTCAGGGTATTTTTTTTTTTTTGCCCTCTGGGAGCTCTGCTAATATTCTACCTCGTGCCCTGCAGTTTGTGCATGCTGATTTCCAAGTGAGAGCTCATGCTGAAAAGAGCAACCTTTTCAGCACAGGCCACAGCCATTCTTAGGGTGACTATTGCAGTCTTTGCTGATCCTTGCAAAATCAACCCTCCATTCAGTTCAGAAAAAGCCTGTTCTTTTTTTAGTGGTAGCTCCGACCTGTTGATGAAACTCGGCGTTGCAATCAGCGCTGCCTTTCGCAGGGAGATGTGACAAGGCAAACAAACTGCCTTGTGGAAGTGGGAGAGTTTTTCCCCCCAAAAAACCCTGCAGCTGGCACAGTGGGACCTCTGGGGCTAGGGGTGAACTCCTGGTGGTCCCCTGCAGGGCAGGCTGTGAGCCTTGGGCAGGCAGGAACACTGGGCTTTTACTGGGCACAGAAATGCTGCTCTGAACACTGCAATTACTTTTGTTCTGCATGTCTTCAAGTCCCTGAACCTCTCTACGGTTGTTCAGTGGAGGCTGAAATAGGAGCTCGTGTTTCTCTTCTCTTTTTCCCTATGCAGTCCATGCAGTCCTTGCTGCAGAGCCTCTGCTGCATGGCTCTTGTTTCAGTTTGGGTTTTTAATCAGTGCTACAACGAAGGCTCTGAGTGGCTTCTGAATTCAAGCTTTCCCCACCTTCACACTGCAAAGGGGTGAAATAAGAAAGGCATGTAAGAAAAACAAGTGAGCATTTGAGGGGACAGGTGAGGTGGGCAGGAATGTGTCTGTTTTGTCCTCTGCTGGCAGACAGGCAGTAGCTCTGGTTTGAGAACATTTCAAGAGTCAATGAAAAGCAAAGTTAGAAATGTGCCCCTGCCTTGTCCTGTTTGGTTTTGGGTGGGCTGAGGCTTTTTCTGCATCTCAAGGATACCCTACACTTTTTCCAGTCACACCTCCTGGTTCTCTCTGTCTTTTCACCCAGTCCTGTTTTTGACAAACATCCTTGCGGCAAACCTGAATGATTATGTAAAGGACTTCTCAGTTTCTTCCAAAGTCTCCGTGTGTGGCAGAGGAATAGTGGTTCAGCATCACACGGTTGAAAGTGTGGGTGTCTTTTGGTTGAATGATTTTAAAAAAATAAAATGTAAGGCATTCAATCTGCAGAAGACCATATAAATACAAGCAGTGTACATGACAGCCTCCCTCTTGCAGAAATCCTTCTTTCCTTGAATTGTCTGTTCCAACAGTATGTTGCATCTTTTCTTAAATTAGAACTGGCAAGAGGCCCATGGTATATTAATCCGGCTGGTGGAGGGGTCCGCAGTAGCTCGGACCCAGGAGGCTAGAGCCACCCCAAAAAGTATCTCCTTAGAGACAACTCGTTGGGGGGTCAGAGCACTCCCTCAGCCGGCAGAGACGCTTCTCTCAGCAGGAGGGCAGAGCAGTGATTAGCTCTTGTGATTTCAGCTCAGTGATTTCTCAGCTCCTGCCCTGCGAGGTCTGCTTCTCTTTTGGCCGGCCCGGGATGAGAGAGAGAGGGTCTCGTTGGCTGTTCCGCAAAGCAGCTTTATTGCAAGAGCATCTGCGAAGGGTGCCGGGCACAAGAAAACCCCGGGACTAGGGAGATTTTAGGGGTTTTTATGGGGAACCAGGTGGGAAGGGCAAGGGGCACAAAGCCAATCATTAAGAACAGATTTACATAAGATTCCAAGGAGGCTTGTGGGTCTTCTGAAAGGTCACCGTGACAAGAAGGCCTGCTTTCTTTTCTTAGGGGTCTGGGTGGGGCTGCACAATTCCTCTTAACAAGGTTCCCTCCAAGGCAGAGCCACCGGGGCTCTGCCCGCCCCTACAGTATATTGTAATATAAATTATAAATTGCATTAATTCAAGTTCATTCATGATTAATGCAACTACTTTTAAATGCCTGGCTTCTCTGATAGCACTTGCTGTTGTTGTCTTGGTGTGCAGTCCTGATACACATAAAGATAACAAGGACACAAGTAAGTCCTGCGCCTGTACCTCACCTTCCCTTTTCCAGCACTGAAATTCAAAATTAAAAAAAAATTATTTAATAAAAAACCTCAAACTTCTTTTAATGCTGATTTTTAAAAAAATTATTTTAATCTTTTTATTTATATTTCATAGCTGCTAAGTGCTTGCTTGCACTGTCATCTGTATGGCACATCTGGTACCTTATTATGTTACATGATTTATAACTACAGAGCAACATATCTGCTTCTTACAAATTGCTTGTAACGAGAGCTGGAAACAAAGCCAGAGAGTGCCAGGGATTGGGTGGCAGAGAAGGGTTACAGCAGTATTGGAGGTTAGGGATCATTATTGCAGACTTTCTTAACTTCACAAAGGGGACAAGTTAGAAAAGAGTAAAATAAGGGAATGAAGGATTAAAATGGTGCTTATCAAAGTTGCCCTTAGTTGTTTTTGCTAAGTAAGCCTTAAGCTATCAGGAATGGTTCTCTCTCCTCTGTTTTGTGAGACAGAGCCTGCTGCCATCTCTCCTTCTCTCTTATCTCTCTTTACAGTCCCACTTCTCAGCCCCAGCAGGAGACTTTTCTTCTGGGTAATTTCAAGACTCATTTCTTGCTTAATGAATCCTTCTTTTCCCCTTTGTTTGGATGAGAGTACAACACATGCTGCTGATGTGGTTTACTTCATTTTCTTCTCTCCTTTCTGCCCACACTTTTGCATTTCTAAGGAATACCCAATTAGTACACTTCCCTTTGTACCTGCCTAATGCATAGGGTTGGTTAAAAATTGTGGATTGTATAATGAGAAATACATAAAAAACACCATCTAAGATAAATTTTATAGCCTAGATGAGAGCTTTGTGTGCTCACTGAATAAGAACACGTTTTGAGTCCCACCTCTGCTTTGCCTGCAAGGCTGACACCTGGTCACTGAGCAGCTCTTGGTGTTTGTGTGGCACAGTGGGAGCTCTAGTCTGAGTTACTCCTTTGTGACCAACACCTTCAAGTGGCCAGACCCAGGATAACTGAGTTCAGCTGGGATCTCAAAGAACAACAGCAAAAAAAGCCTCTGAGGGGCAGGTGAAATCACTGAGGGATTAACAGCTAAAAGAAGTACTCTACAGGGAATATTTACAGATTTTTTTGTGCTCAGATGCTTAACAGTAGGTCAGGTCAAAAGCAGATGTCCATCCATCCCATGCCAAAATTCCTTCATGGCATATGTCATATACCTGAGGCTGTTTTAGGATCCTTTTTACTTTTTTCCTGNTCCAAGTGCCGTTCTGGTCTCTTGCTTTGGCTGTGTACACCTGCCTGGCTGTGAACAAAGGGAAGCCAGAGTAGCAAATGACTCATCTCTGCCTCCATTAACAGGAAAATCAACAAGGCAAAAATAGTGTTGTATCATTTTCCTTAAGCAGTAGAGAAAATACTGTGTACTAAAAAAGTGCTGGCTCTGGAACCTTCTTATTGCCTCGGTGCTAGACAAGTGTAAAAATCCCTGTGTGTGTCCCTGTTGGAGAACAGCTTCACTGGCTGCTTCACTGAGTGCTGGGGCTCCCCTGCTTCACAGGAGGTTCTCTGCCTTCCCCTGTGGGTGTGCACAGAGAGGATGGGCTCCTTTGCAAATCCCTCTGGCTGCCATCTGACCTGGAGATACTTGATCTGTTGTTTATTGTAAAAAAGGCAACTGAGAATAACAAGCTCAAAGCACTGTCCCTCTTTTCACTGCGAGCAATTCTGCAGGTGAAGCAAACCCGGTTCTTGTTCTGATTTTTAAGTTGATTTTTTATGAAGTTTTTTTAAGTGGAAGTAATGAAAACCAGAAGGAATTTCCAACCTCAGCTGACTCTTGGGGTGAGCCTCACACAAAGTGTTGAGTGGCTGTGCATGCTGTGCCAGGTCTGGATTTGATGGGGAGCCGGAGCAAGGGGCAGAAGGGTGGCTGGGCAGGGAGCAGTGCCCTGCCTGCCCTCACCTTTGTGGAGGGGAGAGCTCACCTTCCCGTGGGAAGTGGCTGCAGCAGCCACCCTGGGTAGGTGCCTGTCCCTCCCTGGGTTTTGTGTAGCTGGAGGATGTGAGGAAGTGGGATGGCATCCCCTCCTGGGCTCTTTGCTCTCTTCACTCTTGTGAGTGAAAAATGATAAATAGATAAACAAATAAATAAACCCCCCCAGAGTTCATAATAAAAATCTTAAAATACCAGTCACTTCTGGGAGCACAGGTGATTTCTGCCGAGTGAACTGCCTGGTATACTGCTAAGGAAAATATTTTCTTGCGCATTCGTAGCTGCTGTCATTGACAGCAAAATTGCTTGAAGCATAAAATAATGGTAGTGGGTTGCCTACCATGACAGGAACTGTAAGAGGTTTTGACCTTTAGCAGGCTTTAATTGGTGCTCTACAGAGGAACCAACGCTTCCATTTATTAACTTGTAATTGTCCAAAATAAATCCGGCTTTCTCCCCGTCTAGTAGATTGAAGCCTAGGGTATGTTAATTGTGCTGGCTCTCCTCCAGGCCTGACACCTTGACAGCTCTTGTCAGCTTTTAAAAGTTATTCCCTTATGAAAACTATACTAGTTATTCTCCCATAATGGCCTTGCCACTCATCTCTTCTATGTATTCTAATTCTGAAATCAAAGTTTGTGCTTAGCGCTGACCCCCTGTCAGGAGAGTGTTCTCTAATGACGAGCAGCAGGTCAGTGCTCCCTGTTTTGGAGGAATGCGAAAAAAATTAAATCCAGCTCTTTGGTTAGCAAATGCACACCTGGGACTCTTGCTTCACTAAGGCTCAGGTATATGCTCTTCATTAAAGAAATGAGGTTGTACAGTAAACTGATTTATTAGCTGTACCACCCAGCCCTCTAATCTCATCAAATCTCACACTGTGCAGGACTAGAGCATCTCATAATTTCTAAAAAAAGGCCTCTAATTAACATTTATGTGCTCCAGGACATGCTGGTGCTGAGACTGGTGGCACATTTTCCTTGGAGTTGGCACTGGAGCAATATAATTGTGTTGATGGAGTTGCTGCCTCAGAGATATAAACCCAAGACCTTGACCACCACAGTAATTTGCAGTTCCCAGGCTGCTTACTGAGGAGAGAGCTGGAGCTCCAGCTGTGCACTGGCCAAAATCCAGACAGGTGTTTTGATTACCTTAGGTTAATCCCCCCTGCAGCTTCAGCTGGTGGCAGTGGCTTTTTCTCTTCCCATCCTTGCTGTTTGGTGTAATTGGTGTGCACTGTCAGAGCCCAGAGCAGCTGTGTTCCATTGATGGTACTCTCCTCAACCCCAGCGCCTGGAAAAGAATGAAACCCCACACTGTAACACTGTAGAATTGATTGTTACTGGAATTACAGGTGTGGGGTAAGGAAAAATACTACTGTCTGTGTTTGAGTCCTTGAGCCACCAGAAATCACTGGTTTCTGCATTTGGGTTACATGTCAGCAGATAAACAGCACTAATCAGATCACGTTGAAGAGAACACAAGTTTAAGGCAATGGTTCTCCTTCTACTTGCTAAAAAGTGTACTAGCAGAATATTATTTGGGACAGTCTGATGTGTTTTGATGGAGGGCTTTGTTGTTTTCTTCTGATGATTTCTCTAACAAGCTCTAGAATTGAAGTTTTTCTCCCTGTGACCTGGAAAATGATGAAGTTACAATGATGTGGGGATCACACAGTAACTAAGAGAGGCCAATAAGCTATTGCTCTTCAGTCCCTCAACTGTGCTAGGATGGTGTAATCAGTGGTTTCACTATGCTCAGGATCCTCAAGAGTGAAAGGAAAACTATGAAAATCAATAGTAATTAGAGTTTACTTCTCATATTCTCATTGGGCTGAACCAGGTTCTCCCATTACTGTCAGGATTAAGATTGAGAAATGAAAGACTTTTCCATCACAAACCGAATTCAGAGGGCCATTACCACAGATCAGCAATAGCTGAGGAGCAGCACAAGGAGAAGAAGGATCAACTATTTTAAATGTGAATAGATATAAAGAGTAACATGACTGAGTCTTTCCTGAGTGTTACATCCTGTTGACCATTTGTTGGTGCTCTTCTGTGAAGTGTCACTGGCCGGAGAATTCACCCAGGCTGGAAGTGGGAGAGGCGCTGGCACTGAGCAGGAATCTGCACAGATTGCAGATGTGCTGTGCACAGGGCAGCAGCTGGTGGGTGGAAGGTCAGCAGGAATCTCAAAGAGAATGATTTATTGTTGGTGATACTGCCCCAGGCAGGAGCGAGAGCTCGCAGCATCAGAGCGATGCGTCCCCCTCGTAGGCACGTGAGATTGTTCCACATCTGCTGAAAGCGGAGAGCAAGTCACAGCTCTGCTAATGCTTCTGCTTGTAAGGGTGTGAGGCTGCTCCCTGCGATTGGATCAGGCTCAGGATTGCCTGGTGGGTAGCACTAGCTCTGGTTTCAGGAGCGAGAGCTGCTGGGGACTTTCACCGCTTAAATGTGCGTGAGTTTGATGAATGGACTCACCTCGGGTTTTTGTCAGGTGCAGCTGAGTGTGTGTGGTGTCTCAGGGAAGGCTCAATTTCTGGTGGGGAGCCAAAGATCCAAATTTAGGTATTGAGGGAATGTATTCTTGCACTTCACCATCTTTACTGATAGAAGATTTAGCACTGCAAAATACTGATATTTTAATGCAGGGGGTACTTTATGCAAAAATTATTTAAGTGGTCCTTATATTTTATGTGCCCGTAAAAGATGTTTTTTTCTTCACAAAGGAGTTTTTCACCCAGTATCTGATTATCTTTCTTAAATTTTTGAGGGGAAAAAAAGTGCTGAAACCTTAGTGTAAGGTGTAGGTTTCATTCAATTTATGCAGCAAAGTGCTATACATTAATAAGACTTCATGGGAAAACACTATAGAACTTGAAACAGCTTATTGAAACTGAGTAGCTATTACTTTAGTCCCATCTTTAGTGCCTTTCTAGCAAGTCATTTCCTTTAATACACATTTGGGCAGTGGGATCAAGAATGAGCTTTAGTAGTCTGCCTGTAGCTCACTTGGGGACCTGCTTCCTCAAAATTTGAGAAGCTCCTACCAAGTTTTGCTGCACAAACCAGGCTCTGGTGCTGCCTTTGCAGAATGGTGAAATGGGGAAATGGCCCTGAAAGAAGCCCCATGGTTGCCTGCCACTTCATCTGAAGAAATATTTTGAGTGATGAAACTGAACTGTTCTCCTGCCTTATTCTGGGAGCTGTCTGTGACTTTGCTGATCTCTGTGCCTATGTTGAGACAGGACAACATGAAATGGGCCATGGGGGTTTCTGCCCATTCTGAGCAGTCTCAAATCAGAAATGACATGCAGTGTCAGTACCCTGCAAGGTTTTCCATGGCAGCTGCTTCCCACTGACTCGATTTTCGGGCAGAGTTTGAAGCACAGGTTGTTTTGTTTGGCAACTCGGGCAGTACAATAAATCTGAGTAGGGGCCAGAAAGAGTGAATGGGTTTCCTGCTTTTATTTGTTTGAAAAAGCCTGTTTGTTCATGCCTTCCTTTAATTACAGACAATTCTCACCACTCCCTGTACTGTGGTGCTGAGGTGTTGTGTCACTCTGGTAAGGATGGCCAGTTAAATCCGCTTAAATTCTGCTGAATTGTGCTTTTTACTGTGACTGGAAGACATTTTAATGGGTGTATATTTGTGTTAGGGGTAGTATATAAGTCTTGTTCAGGAGCTGTCTAAGCTTTGGAACTCGATGAATTTCCTAAGCCTTTTTGAGTCTCTCTGTGACTATGTAGTTGCATCCTGCACAAGCAACAGGCAAGAAACAATTTTGGGGGATGACATTTTGATGAATGGATTCAAGAATTTTATAAAGGATAAGTCACTTTGATGGCATTGAGAGAGAGAGGATTCCGACAATAAATCCAGAATGTGTGGAGAGAGAAAAGTGCTGCTTTTGTAAACCTTTCCTAGGCATCATCTGTGGAAAATTTGCAAAAAAAAAAAAAATAAAAAAAAAAAGGAGAGCATGTGGAAGGAAACAACAAGTGTCTTCCTGTGGTTTTTTTCCTATCCCAGCCCAAAAGAGCTGCAGCATTTTGGTAAGAAATCTTGAAGCAGGAATGTGGAAATACGAAGGCAGAATTAACAATTTGAACCCAGCCTACTTTAAGGGATGTTGTGAAGACTGGGAACAGGTATCTAAAACATCTGCATTTCCATTGGAGATAACCTGTGGAGAAAACAGCCAAAGTTTTGGAAGGATAGAAGGAAATGCCAGGATTTGCCTCTGTATTTCTACAGCTTTTCATAGGAAGAGAAGTACATAAAAAAATTTTAACCCAAATTTGTGAAAAGGTTTTCCTCTGCTCTTCACTAAAAATGCCCGTTAGACTTTTTAGAAAGAAAAAAATTTGTGCAGTTGACAAAAATAAAAAGACAAATACTTTGGTGAATCAGCCAGGAAAATAGGGAGATCACTCACAGGGTGCTCCTGCTGAATTAAAGACCAGCAAAGACACCTGTTTCAACCCAATAGTGTGAATCTTGTGCAAAAGCAGAGGATCTGGTCTGTAAATACTTATCAGTTGTGGAGTGCTATAGCAGTGCTTGTGGTGCTTGAGGATGGTGAGAGGTTTGTTTGCAGGGCTGGGAGCTCTTACAATAAGATTCTTCTTTCCTTTTCTTGTCTTTGTAGGAAGAGCAGGCAAAGGTTTCACAGCTCTCATCGATGGTTCTTGGTTGCTGAGTACTTTGTTTCTTTGAGTTTGCTGTGGGGAAAGAGAGGGAGGCACTTTTTAAAACTTTTGTAAACATACAGTTATGTTGACCTTGGGGGTGATGAAGCTTCTGCTCTTATTTTCCATTTTTTGTGGCAATCCTTTATCCAGAAATACCTTCACATGGAGTACAGACATTTTAAATCTGTCTTCTGCTGAGATATACAGAAGGTCCACCTAGTTAATTGCCCCTGTTATTTATGTGCCAGATAGATGGCTTTTTATGGGCTATTTTTTTCTTCTTTTCATCAAACCTTGAGCTTATGGCAGTTCAGATTTCAGAGTTCAGTGCTGTGGGTAGTGCTCTGTGCTGTCTTCCTTCTAAATTGGAACCTGTATCATGCACGTGGATGTATTTCTATCCTTGCTGTTGTTATTGTAAATAAATGGTGCAACAGGATGATGGCGGTTTTCCTCAGGAATTGCTTTCTGCCTTTAAGCCTGTGGACTGAGATTTGGGTACATCTCCGCTCGGTAATGAGCTTTACGCTATTAGTTAATTATTGTTTTTCTTAATTTCCTGGTGATTCTTAATCAAGGACAAATTATCTCCTGATAGGTTTCATATCTGACTGAGATAAAGAAACATTGCAGTGAATTCCTGCTGGATTATATTGAAAGAGAAAGCTGGACCTGCCCTACCCATCATCAGCTCTGCTGTGTGTTCCTCGAGGCTGGGGTACCCAGCCAACACCTTCTGCACTCAGGGGGCTGAAAGAAACACACCCAGCACGTGCAAAGCCAGGAATTTGTTAGTTTAGCTTGAACAGAAGTCCTAACAGCCTACTGAAAGAGTTATTATTAGGCCTATTATGATCATACAGGCACTTACAGCCCAGATTATCTAATTATAAGAGCTTGTTCCTGATAATGATACAGATATAACAAGCTTTCTAGTGTCTGATTCTCTTCTGGTGTTAATGGTCCTCCTGAAGAGGACAAGAGAGCTGTCATTACGAGTTGTCAGCAGTATGAGTTCTTCATGTGGGGCAGTATGATGATATTGGCATCCTCTTTGCCAGGAAGAAGGTGAAGTTAATGTTGATGGTTTCTTTCTCCTCACTCAGGTCTATTTGGGGACATCTTAATGGGTTCACTAGCACAAATACATGCTCCACTTAGTTGCTGTTTATCCAGCACTTCATGGAAATGTAGTCAAATTTGCTATATATAATAATTTTTATGTTTTCACAGAATCCCAGGATGGGTCATCTGGTCCCACCTCCCTGCTCAAGCAGGGTCATCCCAGAGCACATGGCACAGGTCTGGAATATCTGCAGTGAGGGGGGCTCCACAGCATCTCTGGGAAATCTGCTCAGTGCTTAGTCACTGCACAGGAAAGAAGTTCTTCCTCATGTGCAGGTGGAGCTCTCTGTGCATCAGTTCCTGCCCACTCCTCTTGTCCTCTTGCTGGGCACCAGGAGGGCAGAGCCTGGGCCCATCCTCTCACACATCCCTGCAGGCTCTGACAGGCAGGGATGAGCCTCCTCCCCATCTCCTGTAAAGGCTGAGCAGCCCTAGCTGCCTCAGCCTTACCTCAAGAGGGATGCTCTGGTCCCTTCATCATCTTTGTCACCCCCCTCTGGGCCTGCTCCAGGAGCTCTGTGTCTGTCTTGTCTGAGGAGCCCAGAAATAGACAGAGCACTCTGCATGTGGCCTCACCATGGCTTCATTTCCTTTTTATCCCTGAACTCACTTTTATCCATATTTTAAAGTTGCATTCCTCAGGCAAGCAGTAATGTAGCATTAGTGAGTTGTTTATGGCTCTGGGACGCTGCTGCCATCCCATTCCTTCCACATTCAAGGCCCCTGCTGTGAACTTGTGCTTGTCCTTTTGGGAGTCTCTGTCACAGTCTGTTACAGTCCTGGTTTCCCACAGCAGCCTCCAAGCTGTGGCTTACTGATAATTAAAGGAACACTTTATTAACATAGCATGGTGGTACACACATCCCTGCTCTGCAGTTACCAACATTTCACTCTGCAGAGGCAGTGAGGCAATAGAAGATACACATAAATACAGACTTGCTGGCCCAACATCTTTTTGTTGTTTGTTTTTTTTTTTCATTGTAATGTCAGTGGTGTTTTTTCAGGGTTACTTTGCAACACGCTTCATCTGCATCATTGAAACTGAAAACATGTATCAAATCACAGTACTAATTGATCTTGTCTTGCAAGATGCAGACTGTATTTAAGATTTTTTCTGTAATCTGGTGTTTTCCACCAAGGACTCTGTGTATTACAGGTTGGCTTAAGGATAACTAAGATTTTTTTCTGTGCTGCTTTGCTGTGGCTAAGTAGGGGATGTGTCAAAATTTGCAAAGGCTCATTCTTGTCTCAGTTTTCATTGGCCAAATTAATGTTCTTTGAGGAAGCTTGTCATGGTCCTGGGATAATGCTGGCAAGGACCAGATCCTGCTGATGAGAAGCAGTTTGTGAGCAGAGGCTTCGAACGGCTCAGTGATCCACTATAAAACTGATATGAGAAAGGGATTGTGATTTAGCTCTGACATAAAGAACTAAAATAAAGAGCTCACTTTGGGGGAATTCATGTATCTCCTTCAGCCCATCAGTTGTTAGTGTGTCCTTCAAGGGTTATGGGAAATAATCTTTAGAAGACCTAACTGTAAATATTAATTCCTCATTTTTGGTCACTGTGCACATTACTGTAGAGAATAGAAAGATTTAAGATTTTGTAGGTTCATTTCAGTCTCTGTGGCAGACTTTCCTAAAATGTCAGTGACCAAAGAGGCTGAAACTAGAAAACATAGACTTAAAATGTCTGCTGTCAGTTTTTAATTTGCTTGTAGAAAGGGTATTGTGTCCTCTTGCAGCCAGGACAGAGTAAGAATCAGAATAGCAGCAGGATCCTCCAGAGGAATTCAGTGCTGGAAACACAGTGACCATGGTGATAAAAGCTGATAAATGCCCATGGACGCTGGTGGGTGTTGGAGGGCACTGGGTGAGGAGTTGTTGGATGGAGTCTCAAAGAACTCAGTGGTGCCAAGTACATTATTCATGCAGAAAGCAGCAAAGTGGCCTCCAAAATGAGCAAAAAGCAGCTTTAACAGCTGAGCCATCCAATCTTGTGTGTTGATGGGAGTATCCATTTTGTAACCTAATCCCACTGCAGAGCCATTCTAAAGGGAAATCCAATTTTCCCTCTCCAAAGAGGTGTAGAGGTGACCTTCCTCTGAGAGGATTTCTTGGTGAAGCAGTGGCTGAAATGGTTTATGGGATATGAATGCTGATCAAACAGGGATTTTTCCATGAGCTTAGAGCTCTCTGGGTAGACTTGAGAAGAAACGTTGTGGAGCTGTCAGTATTTATGCACAGAAAACTGTAACTGGCCAGAAAATAAAGCACAAATCAACATTTTTCATTCAGTGACTGGTGCCCACCTGAAAATATCAGGAAGCAGTGTCTCCTTGAGTCAATATTTTAGCTGCAGTAAAGTCAAACTAGAAAATACTGGATATGCAATACTCAGATTATTCTGGATGCACAGACTTTGCTGCTGGAGTGAAAGGAGCAATATTGCTGTGGGAGCAGGGAATGGCACCTGCTGTCTGAAATGATCCATGCTGGTTTGTCCCTCCAGAGCATGGAAGAGAAGCTCTGGCTGCTCAGGGCACCCCACACTTACAGCCACCCCAGAGGGAAGGAGTTAAGCCCTTTTCTCTAACAGTGCTGGGCAGAAACGTTTCTTGTCAGGATTTACAACATTGCATGTGGTGTTGTTTGTTTGTTATGTTTTGGTTTTGTAATTACAATCCTGAACGGGACTGAAGTGACCCTTAAAGAAATGGTGTGTGCCAATCTTGTCTTGAATCTTTTTGACTAAGGAAGCTTTCTTAAGTGTTGCTGAAAACTTTTATGGTGAACTGGAAACCTCTTCTGCCCTTGAGCTCAGCAGGAGTTTCCCCATTGACTTCAAGAGAAGCATAATCAGGCCTAGAATTATTAAAATAAATAACTTGAAACTAGAGAATCTGTAACCACTTTCCAGCTGTAGAAGCCTGTGTCAGCTTCATGCTCTTTTCATTATCTGGTAAAATTTTTTTGATCGGTGAGATGCTAATTCCGTATTTCTGCATTGTTTCCTTTGTGTGCCCTTAATATTTATGGAATATTCAGCTGATTTTTGCTGAAGCTAACAAAAAATACCCTGCAGCTTGCAGTAAGCCCAGGCTGTTGCTACACACGTGGTTAGTAGCTATCACAGTGAAATATTCAGTGTGCACTCTCAGCAGTTCTGCAGACTTAAAACAATGTTTTTGCACAATGGCAGCAGTGCAGCCATTAAGCCAACTTTAGAAAACATAGTTATGTTAAAACAAAAGCAACAGAAGTGTTAATTTCAGCTTCCTAACCTGTTATTTGTCAAACTCCTGGAGCCTTGTTCAGCTGTAAGCCCTAGTGCTATCTGCATCCTGCAGCAGAGGATGCTGGAGAGAAGCAGAAGTGCACAGGCACCAGAAGGGTGGTGTCAAATCAAGTGAGGCTTCTTGTGCTGGCATTAATCATCCCATAATGAAGCATGTGTTTGTTTCTGGCAGATAATTTGAGAAAGAAAAGAAAAAGAGCTAAGAAATTTCTCTTCTACTGCTCCCATGTACATCTTCTGCAGTTACATAATCAAGAGTAATTAGTGAGATATTCATCAAGGATAACTAGCTTTCGTGTATCTTACAGGTGCAAGTGTGAAAAATATTTAATGTTCTGATTTTCCTCATGATTCTGAAACAGTAATGTTTTCATTAGGTTTTGCTTTTCATTTTAAGCTCAAGAGTAATTTTTTTTTTTTCTCCATAAAGTTAGGTAGGAAAATCCAACTTGAGACACTCTACAAGATGCTTCAACACAAGTATGTCGTCTCAAAAACTAATTATGTTTCATGAAAAATTAATTTTGGTCTTTATATTAGAAAATTAGAAAAGAGCAATATGAATTCTCAGTTGTATACCATAATACACGTATTTTGTATGTATTGGTAGGTTCTAAAGGTACAAGCTGTCTCAACAGTTCTTTTTGCAGACTACACAGCAAAGTGTGCTACTGTGTACTGTGCAAGCTTGTTCATGAGTGACTTAAGAGTTGTTTGAGAAAATTTGCATCACATCAATGTATTTGAAGGTAGTGAAAAACCTTCTGAGTGGTGAAGAATCTCATTTCTCATCACCTGCCTCCCATCAGGCTCTTGATGGACAAGTGAAGCGGTACCAACCTTCCTTACCCCTTCATTCATCCCCCACTTCCTTCCCAGCCTGGGATGGTGCTCATGACAGTGCTAGAAAAAGAGCAGTCTCACATCTACTGAATCAACCTTTTCAGGAGTAGTATGAGCTCCAAGGACTTGCTATATTTAAATCCTGCGTGTAACTATGTATGTGTTAGATTTCTTCCAATATTAAAAAGACCATCAGGAGGGAATGGCTGCAATCTGTGGTGGGAATACAAGGGGAAAAATGATTATTCACAGCCTGTATGTTATTTGTTGTCATCTGGAGGGCTTAATATCCCATCATTTGGTTCTGTTGCAAAGTTGTGGAGCTCTTGGTGTTTGAGAGAAGGTTTGAATTTTGCAGCTCAGTGTGAGATGCAAACAGCCATAGGCAGAGGCAGGCAGAAGCAGTTCCCAGCTTGGAACAAACTGAAAGTTACTGCTAAGCCAGCAATAGATTCATGGTGTTTTTTAAAGGCCTCTTAAAAGCCAAGTGAGTGGCCAGTGTGGTCCCTAGGCTGGTGATATGAGGAGGTAACTCCTGCACAAGACAAAAATCCTACAAGTGGTGTTTGCAAGGAGTTGCTGCTTTCTTGCTTGCTGATGTGAGATCAGGAAAATAAACAGGGCTTTTTGCACTCAATTCTGGGATTTCTGCAGGGCTGGAGGTGCCCCAGTCCCTCTTGGTGGCGTGTCCTGGTGCCACACCAGCCTGGCTGGAAGCTTTCCCTTACTCTCATCAGCAGCTCCCCACGGAGGGGTTGTGGGCAGCTGTTAAAAATAAACACCCCCTTGTTCCTTGCCCCTTTCAGGAACATATCACAGCAATTAATTCCATGGTGGCAGCATCAAAAAGAAGGAAAAAAGTCTATTAATTTCTTCCTTAGCTTCTTCTTTTTCATTTCTCCTTTCTGTGGAAATAATGTGCTTTGTGTAACTTCTGCTAGGGCAGGCCTGCAGCACTAACAGGGTAAATTATTTGGGTATTATAGTATCATTTTCTTGGAGCTTTAATTTTTTCCTCTAATCTTTACAAGAGGAGATTTTTTTTTTAACCATAGTAACAATATGGAAGATATTGTCATGGAAAGTATGTAAAATTAAAGACCAGAGGGCAAGGGAAGAGATGCTGCCCTGTTGTGATGTCTGAAGGGGTCTTCAGCTGCAGAAGAGTAAAATATATATATGCTCTCATAAACCACTGAAGACAGATGGAAAATGTGTGCATTTTACATCTTAGTAAGCAATGTTTTCTGCTTTAAATGGCATATTTCATTCCTCATTTGAGCATTTACAGGTGTTGCATGAGCCGTGTTCTAGTCAGTTATTATTTATAATTGATTAAGCTTGATCCTCTTTGTAAAAGGTGCTAATCTGGTTTGGTGTGACAAGTGTTTATCTCTGTTTGCTGCNNNCCTGCAGCACTCACAGACAGGGGAATATGCACAGCTTCCAGAATCATCATTATAAGCAACACTCATATTCATACTCATTACATATCATAGAGCCTTTAAAAAAATTTAATACTAGAAAAAAAATAGCTTTATTTAAAATATGGTTTGTATCATGTACAGATTTAGAGGGAAAAAAATTATAGATTTTAGAATTTTGTCATATTAAAATCAATCCAAATGCCAGTTTTTTCCCGCTTCCATCACAGTGCTGAACTAGCAACCCATGTTGCTCATGTTTAGGTAATCAGGAGAACTTTGAAGGGCAGGAAGGAGCTGCATGGACTTCCAGCTCCTTTCAGGGTGCAAATGGAGTTATAGGAAGGATAGGACCTGGGGAAACTCCTGCTGGATGCATCCTTGGGATGCACGTGCAGCACTGAATATCCCATGTCTTCATGATCCCATGATCGCTGGCTGGGCAGGTGGAGAAGGAGTAGGCTTGGCCTTCTATTTTGATAAGTTATTTTTAAAAGCTAAAACCACATAAATTAATGATTTAGTGACTATTGAGAACACAGTCATTCTTCCTGATAAAATGAAAAGACAATAAAGCATCAAAATTTGATGTCATGGCTGTTAAATTCTGTAATTTTGTACTTCCATTGATCAGAAAATGAATTTATGGTCTACGTATTTTCAGCGTTGTAAAAGTCCACGTAATTTAATTGTTAATCTAAGTCCAAAAGCAAATTAGCATAATAATATCTGAACTGCTCTGCCCTAAAATCCCCTGATAGACATCTTTCTGACTCCTGCTCTTATAAAACCTGTTCCCATTGGTTCTTGACCCTGTTCAGGTTGTTCCTAGGTAAGCTTTGCAAGGGTAGTTTATGAGAGCCTGTTTGAGTAAGCAGTCCTTAGATGATGATTCCTTTGTGCTGGTGGGGTGGTTGGTTTTTCTGTGAGGTATTAGCACCACAGAGCTAATATTAGCACCTGTTCCTTGTTATGATTTCCCCTTTGGTCTCATAAGCTGTTTTAGAAGTCTCACTGCTTTTCTGCAGAGTCAGTTCTGACAACATTCAGTTAAATATTCAAATTTATAAAATTATTTGAGGCTGGGTTCCCTCCCCCTTTCAGTTTATCACCTTAATCACCATGCATGTTGGGTTTCAATATTCAGCCATTACATGCTTTTGCTGTCCTGAGTCTATTTATTAATTAATGCTTTCTCTGTGTTTTGAAGATCCATTGGTTTAAAGGGCTACAAGGGTTTGAATCTTGAGTTTAATTTAAAAAAAAAAAAGCCAACAGCGACTTTTCAGGGTGGCAAAAGGCTTGGTAATGATGTAAGAAGTGGATGTAATGTCATAATGTGTCTTTGG